>PVLD010002633.1:0-160628 GCA_004027595.1 Dinomys branickii | reverse complement strand
CTATATCTCTTCCCAAGGTGAGAGTCCAAGGATATAGATAAACCCAGGAGTACAGTTATTATCACAGGGAAGATGACTGATTGAGTGGTAGGGCAACGGAGATGAGGGAGGAGAAAAAACGAACTGATCAAAAGGGCCATCATCTGTGTAACCTGAGTAACAAAGATGAAGGTAACATTATGTAGGACAGCATCCAGAGGTAATTCCCTTCTATGTTCTCTGTAATTCTGTATGTCCTCAGTCGTTTTTGTATTAGCAGAAATGAAGATAACTTTATATTATACAGCATCCAGTGCAAATTCCCTACTATCTTATCTATAATTTGGTATTTCCTTTAATGTTTTTGTGTTAACTAATGTGAAGATAACTATGTAATACAACATCCAGTTCTAATTCCCTCCTATATGCTGTATAACTTTGTATTTTCTGTATTGTTTATGGCTTTTCTGATTCATATGTCTCCATTCTTTTGTCTTTAAAATAAAATTTTTAAAAAAATAAATAAAAATAAAAAATAGGTTTAAAATACAGGACCCGAAATTCCATAAAAGAAAGAGGCAAGTGGAAATTGGTCTATTCTGAGGTTCTTATATTGCGTTAATGGAGGGCAAAGGTGTTAGCATTTGCCTTTGGTAAGTTATAAACATATAATTATTAAACTAAACCAAAAAACCAAAGTGTATGATCCCCAACTAATAAAGGGGAAAGTTTAATGATGAAAACAATTTAAAGGAAGAAGGAAAAGTAAGCAGATTCAACATACGAGAAGGAATGATAGGGCTGGGGATGTAGCTCAGTGGCATAAGCTCCTGCCTGGCAAGTGCAAGGTCCTGAGTTCAACCCCTGGTACTGCACCAAAAAAAAAAAAAAAAAAATAGACTTAAATCTGCATATATTAGGGATTACCTTAAATGTAAATTGACTAAATGCTGGGGGTTGAAGGATAAAAGATTATCAGACTAGATCTTAAAATTTATATGTATGGTATAAGCCATATCTTTTAAACATACAGATACCGAATGCAAATGAGATATAAAAGTGTGTAATATAGCTATATTAATACAAGGCAATTGACTTTAAGAGAAAAATTACTTTGTATTATTATTCTATAATGATCAGCTTTAATTCAAGAATAAGGCAAATTATAGATTTCTATGTACAAGGGGCTGGGGCTATAGCTCAGCAACACAAGCACCTGCCTGGCAATCACTAGGTCCTGAGATTAATTCCCAGTACCAAAAAAAAAAAAGGTTTCTATGTACCTAATAACATGGCTATAAATATAGAAAATAAAACTTCAGAAAACTACCACAAAAAAACAATCAGAGTCATAGTAGACAGCTTTAATCCTTCTCAGCAATTAATGAAAAAAGCATACAAAAAATCAGAATGGGATATTAAAAGTTTGATCAACATGATTACTAAACATATTCTAGCAGATGAGTAAATACCGAACACCATAATCACCTATGTATATTATTTTCAAGCCCACACAATGTTTGTGCCTCCATAAATGTATTATGGAGTAAATTATTTAGCAAGTCTTATCAAATTTCAGAGTAGAATTAAATGGAGTGGGTATGGATTCCAAAATAGTTATACTAGAAACCTGTAATAACAGATAACTAGAACATATCATCCTCATATTTTGGAATTTTAAATATGTGCTTCTAAATAACTCCTGAGTTAAGGATGATAAATTAAGCATGGAAGTTGAGACGTATTGTAACCAAATGTTTCATATTGAAATTTGTACAGATAGCATGATATTTAATCAAAATTGTAAAGTCTTAGAAAAATGGTCCAAAATTAGCAAGCAAATATTTATTTCCAATCAGAAAAAAAATTAAAGTATAAACATGAGAACATACACAGAAGGTAAAAATTACTGCAGAGAAGAGTAGGAGGAGATTAACAAAGGCCAAAGTTGGCTTCTGAAAGGACTGCTTAGTTTAGGGCCCAGGTTCCTCCCAGGCCCGCAGGGGGGTTGGGAGGGGGCCTGAGGGACTCAGGGACTAATAAACCTCTGTGCCACTGAGCCCGAGCAGAAAAAGGCACAAACTGACATGTATCTTTAAAACACAATATCGACTGTTTAAACATCAGATGTAAAAGAATAAATTTATAAGTTTGTCCTCAGGCATAGGCTAAAGTGAGCAGCATTAAAGAAGCAGATCCAAGCTGGGCTTGGTGGTGCATGCCTGTAATCCTAGCACTCTGGAGGCCGAGGCAGAAGGATTTCCCCAAGTTTGAGGCCAGCCTGGGCTACATAGTGACTTCAGGGGCAGCCTAAATTTTACAGCCAGACCCTGTCTAAAAACAAACAAAAAAAAAAAAAGAGAGAGAGAGAGAGAGAGAGAAAGAAAGAAAAGGCAACAGATCCGTCTGTCTTTTAGACTATAGATAACATTTCACTTTTCTGAGTTGTTCACAACAGAAAATTTTGCAGTAAAAAACAGGTACCTGACACACAGGTTGGCACAGGCATTCCTCATTCACACCGCTTTCCTTACCAGCCAGGAAGGGTCACAGCCTGGCAGACTTTGTCTTTCAGTGACTGCTCATGCACCCCTGAAGGCAATTAACACAAAGTTTCCGAAGATCACTTGACCCACAAAATAGCCTGCAAGAGACTGAGGGCAGAGGAAGTTTTCCAGCACCGTAGCCCTCCCTACCACGTGCTTACGCCCCCATAGGTGAGCTTTTGGACTGTGTACCCAAGTGCACAAGCCTGCAGGGGCCCGGCCAGCACAGGTATTAGCATGAATTAGGATGAACTGGAAGGTAACAGGAAAGGAACAGGGACCACGGTTCGCTCCAAGAGCAGCTGCAGCCCAACTCTCAGTGATCATGGAATTGAAAAAACTTTGGGAATAATACAGCCAGTCTGATTTCTGTTCCTTTGAAGGGTTGGTGAAAATCTGCATTTTAATGGAAAAACACTTGATGCTTTTCAATGTTGTTTCAAACATTGGTGTTTTCCCCTCCCAAATCTTCCAAGAATCAAAGCAAACCTGTGTCTGAGCTGTTTCCAGCCCAGGGGCTATTAATTTACTAGTGACCTCAAGAGCCACGCTGATTTGAAAGGAAAATAATGCGTCAAATAATTTGCGTAACTTTCTCGGCGGAGCTTGCCTGCCAAATACATGCCCAGATGATTCTCAATTCTGAAATTAAATGAAATCTGCTGAACTCAAGTCCACACAGTACCCGTCACTCAGGGTTCAGGATGAACCCTGGCTCCTTCTGCAGGGCGTAGAGACTTCTTACCATAAAGCCTGTGTCAGAGCGTTAGGGAGAGGTGCTGAAGGCGTAGGCTAAGGTTTTCATTTCAGAGAGTGGTCAGTGCCATGCTGAAGTTTGGGGATCTCAACTGTCTCCCGGAGGGCCCCGTGTAGACAGTTGAACCATTAAGAGGTGGGGCTCTTGGCAGTTCTTCCAGTTCCTGGGGTTGCCTGCGTGGGACTGAGGGATGAGACTCCAGCCCCTTCCTCCTCCTCCTCACATCCCTACCACTACAGCATGCTCCCTGCCGCGAGGTGCTTCTTGCCACTCGTGTAGGGCAACAGGGCCACTGTGGACCAGTATGTCAAAACCCAAACTCTTGAGAAGCAGTGGTCTCTGAAATAGAGGGGTTTGTTGAGCCATTACAGCTAGTAGCCAGGAGAGAACGGACAAGCACCAGACAGAGCAGATCTAGGTAGCAGCTGAAAATACATTCACCAGGCTGAAGCTAAGTGCACTGTTACAGTGAGCATTAGGAAAAGGCATTCCTGGTTAGAGTAAACCTCTGCTGGCTGTACATAAGACAGGCAAGGGAAGCTCGGGACTGCCTGCAGTCCAGAAGTACTTGATGCTTCCAGATTGTAGATGACAGGGCGCCCACGGGGAAGGCTAGCAGGCAGCCACCGGGGGTTTGAGTCAAGGTTTTGCTGCTTTTGCAATGTGGAGGTTTTGTTTGCCGTGCCTGCAGCTATTAACTGGTTGACTTCTCATCTCTCCTCCCTCCCACCCGTTCTTAGGGCCTTGTCAAATTTAAGACATCTCTGACTTTTTCTGATCATTGGCATAGTTTTTGTCTGATTACTTCTGTTTAGGTCATGAAGAATGAAAGGGGGTCATTGTAGAAATAGAGCCTGTAAACTTTTACATATCTTAAAGGACATTTCCCCGTGTAAATTGCTTAATTGTGTATGTGTATTGAGGTTGGGGAAGTGGGCAGGAAACCTGGGCATGGTGACCTGTGCCTGTAATCCCAGGTCCTAGAGAGGCTGAGGCAGAGAATTGCCAAGTCTGAGGCAACTTAGTGAGATCTTCTCTCAAAACAATAATAGTGATGATGATTACACGCCTGTAATCCTAGCACTTCGGAGGCTGAGGCAGGAGGATCGTTGTGATTTTTGAGACCAGCCTCAGCTACAAAGTGAGCTCAAGGTCAGCCTGTCTCAAAAAGACAAAAATAACAATAATAATAATAGTGATGGTGATAGTGACAACAGTGGTGCTGGTGGGTGGCAGCAGTGGCGTTTGCTGCAGCAGCATTGGCTGGGGATGTAGCTCAGTGGTAGAGCACTTTCCTAGCGTGTGTGAAGCCCTGTATTCCATCCCCAGCACTGCAAAAAAAGAAAGAAGGCAGAAAGGTGCTACTGGGGAGAGTTCCTTATAAATGTCAGAGTGTTTTAAATGTTAGTTCTTAAATAGCCCAAGTCCTTTGGTTCCTTTCTTCTGACTTGGTTTTCAAAAACTAGTGAGAAAACAGAGCAAAGAAGAACAAAGCAATGTACAAGCAAAGCCGAGGCCGGGGCGTGAGTGCCGTGGGATTACAGTGCTGTCAGTGAGCACCTGCTGACTCCCTAACCAGCGTGGCCCCCCTCCGTGGAGACCCTGGGTTTCTGAAGCCCAAAGCCCAGCACAGGCTCTGTAAATACTGAAGCGAGCTGTGAGTGCATTCGGCTGTTATTCTTGAAGCACGTTCCTGCGTGCGTGCTTCCAATTTGCTTCTGAGTTGACTCCTGTCAATAAATATTAAATATTTCAAAGAAGCCCTCCTCAAGTCTATACCCTATATAGATCAAAAAGGCTGGGACTGGTCACAGCATCCATTTGTAAATATTTTGATCACGTAGTAGCCTGGTCATGAGCTCAAACTTTTTAACCAGCTCAGTTTGTAAAGCCAGTTTAAGAATACCTTACTTTGCTTTCAAGCCTGAATTTTAAAGAGAGCTACTCTTTGAAAATAGAGAAAGTCTCCGCTGGTGGCAGATCAGATCAGCTCCTTCTAACCTTTCCTGCCTCCTTTCTGCTCTCCTCCCTGCTCGCCTTTCCTTCCTCCCTGCCTGCCTTCCTCCTCCTTCCCCTCTCCCTTGCAGTTAGCCTTCTACCAAGGATGGTTGCTAGGTGTTTGATTCCCTCCTGCTCCCCGAAACGTGATGGTTTTGTTACCTTCTCCCCTTTTCTTAACTGTACATATTCTTAATCTTTCCATGGGTCTTCAGAAGAACTCTTGATCTTTTAAGATGATAAACTGGATTCCATACTTAGCGGGAAGTGACACATTGGTGAACAATTTTAACAGGAAATAATCCTTTCTTAGGTAACAGGAAATGAGACATTGCCTAAGAAGCATTCCCAAGCAGTGAGCAGACGAGGGGGGTGGGGAAGGCAGAGGGTGCAGTTACAAGCCCATCCTTCCACCCAGAGTGGTTTTTGTAACTACTTAGGCTGCTTTCTGAGTGTTCTCCGAGATCCTCCTCCTAACAGTTCACTGTGTATAGCATCTTGTTTAATTAAGATTTAATTCACATACTACCTGGAAATTGGCCATTTTAAAGTATATGTTTAGTTTTTCAGTGTATTCCAAAGCTTGTACAACCATCATGTTATATATTTGCAGGATTTTTTTTATCACTTCCCAAACAAACCCTATTGGCAAACTCCCCACACTGTCCTGCTTGCAGACCGTAGTAAGGATTAGTCTGTTTTGTATCTGGAGATGTTCCTGTTCGTGGCATTTCATATGAATGGAATCGTACAGTATGCGCAGCCTTTGGTGCCTGGTTTCTTACACTCAGCACCATGTCCCCCAGGTTCATTCATGTTGCAGTGTGTGTCTGTACTTTATTCTGTTTTAGGGTTGAATGATATTCCAGTGTACAGCCGTGCCGCACCTTCGCATTTCATCAGGTGATGGTGTTTGGGTTGTTTCTGTCTTTGGGCTGTCATGAATGATGTTGTTTTGGATGTTTGTGTTCAGGGTTGTGTGTGAACAGTTTCCAGTTTTCCTGGGTACTGAGGTGTGCTGTTACTGAATCCTTTGGTGACCCTGTGTGGCAGGTGGTAGATCTCTCACATTTCCAGCATAGCAATATTCCGATTCTTCATCCCTTAGCAAGGATTCCTCCTTGCCACTTACTACGTTCTTACCATAACCCTCTCCCTGGTGCGAGGAGGCACCTCACAGTGGCTTTGCTGTGCTTTTCCCTGATGGCCAGAAGTGCTCAGAATCTTCCCAGACCATTCTGAGACCTTTTTGGAAAATGTCTGTTCTTTCTAAATTGAGTTCTTTGTTGTTTTATTGTGAGAGTCCTTTAAATATTCTGGGTGCCAACCCTTAGATCATTTATGTAATGCATGATTTGCGAATATCTTCCCGTTCTGCGGCTTGTCCTTTAGCTTTCATGACCCACTCCCCAGTACTGGAGATTGAACCTAGGACCTTCCCCAGCCCCACCTCCTAAGACACCACCCCTGCAGGTCCAGAACCAGACCTTCATAATGTGGGCTCTCGGAGAGGCGTTTAAGATGCAGAGGACAATGGGAGTCACGTGCCCAACCCTGTACGTGCTACTAGGGTGGTTTTGCTAGTATTTTATTGACTTTTTAAATGTCAATATGAGTAAGGAATGTTGGTCTGTGTTTTTCCTTTGTGATATCTTCGCTTAGTTTTGGTATCAGCATATTATCTACCTCAGAGAACTAGCTGAGAGTTTATTTTATTTTATTCTGTTTTTTCCTTCAGAGAATTTGTGAAAGATTAGTGTTAATTGTTCTTTAAATGTCTGGTAGAATTCACCACCCAAGCCATCTGGTTCTGGGCTTTTCTTCATGAGAAACTTGCTTTTTTAGTACTGGGAATGGAACCCAAGGTCTTTGCTATATCCCCTGTCCTTTATTTCTTTTTTCCTCTTTTATTGAGACAAGATCTTGCTGAATCACTAAGTTGTTCAGCTTGGGATCAAACTTGGGATCTTCCTGCCTCAGCCTCCTTAGAGTCCTGAGATTACAGGCATATAGCACCATACCAAACCTCTTCCTATTTTATTATCTGTCTGTCCATCCATCCGTCCATCCCTTCTCCTCCCCCATCCAAGCATCTGTCTTGTGGTACTGTGGATTGAAGTCAAGGCCTTCACTCTGTGCTACATCTCCAGCCCTTTTTTATTTTTAATTTTGAGAGTGGGTCTCAGTAAACTCTGGACTGGAACTTTTCACCCTTTTCTATTGTTACGGTGTATAATTTCCCTCTTCATATTAGTTTTGGGTTTGGACGGTTGTTTTTCTGGGACCTTGAGGTGCACCATTAGGCTATTACTTAGTCATTCATGACTATGAACACCCCTCTTAGCACTGCTTCCATTTGGTCCCCTAAGTTCTGGTATGTCATACTGGCATTTCTAGTTAAGTCTGTTTGTTTGAAGGTTTTGTTGAACTCTGTTATTTCTTTGTTGATTTTTTTTTTTTGTCTATTTGTCTTTAAGCTGGTCAAATTTTGTTATCTCCTCTGTTATCCTTTCAAATAATTTGGCTGTGTAGTTTTTGTTTTTCTCCCCTTTGATGCCCCATGGATCAGTTTTGGGAGTGTCAGGGGGTTTGGGAGGTGTTTTGTTGCCTTGTTTTCTCATATTTTTATGTTTCTGTTTCTTATCCTGAGGTTGTGAGTTGATTATAATGGAAGACTTTGTTCCTAGTATGGAGTTCTCCTTAGTAAATGTCTTCGTTTTCATTATGCCCTCCTGGCACAGCCACCGGGCTTCACCTCTGTCCCGGGACAGAGCCACCTCCATACACCTGGGGAGGGGGGCTGCTGCTTACTTGGCCTAGTGCCCAGCTCTCTGGGAATAGCTGCATTGTTATTAATGACACAAAAGCAATCAAGATACTGGCATCCAGAGAACAAGTTGATACCAACAACTGTGTAAATAGTCATGAAATCAGCAACAATAGTGTCAAAGACAAATCACCTATTGACATATCTATGAACCAAAAATCTACCATTCTTCGCCATACAAAAGAGAGCTACAGTGGACCATTGAAATTCACAGGGATGATGTTCATAATTCACTTGCAAATTGTGAAAAACCATGAATTTCAGATATAGTCAGAAAAATGCCTGTCAATGCCTACTTTAAAACCCTAAATACACAATGTCTCTTGCAGTCATGTAATTTAATTTAGTAAAATACTGTATTAATGAAGCCTTAGAAGGTGTGGGGCATTTTGGTGGCATCTTAGGGATCTTAGAACAAAACCAAGAACACTTGGGAGAGCTACACGTGGTACAGCAACCTGTTATGATGACTGGTACATGTGCTGGAGATGGGTTGCAGGAAGCAGCCAATCAGTAGCAAGGAAAACTGAGTAACTATCAGATTGGCTACTTGCAAACCTCCTGCCAAAAAAACAATTGTGGAGAATATTTAAGGTTTCTGCAAACAATTATTAGTTAGGTTCTAAGGAAAAATCCACAAATGACTGAGGCTGTGAACTCTAAACAGTGAGTTTGTGGGGGTAAACTATATATAGTATAAACACTAAGGTAAACCAAATATTGACTTATAGCAAATATCTACTAAATGGACCAACTTAATCTCCATTAACAGTAGAACAATATTCAATAGTAATAGTATAGATTTAACTATCTAGAGATTCATCAAGCTTAATAATTATACTAGTAAAACCAGAGGGCATGGGGATCCAGAAAATGGAAAAGGTAAAATCAATGGAAGAGGAGCAGGAAGAGAGAAATAAGAAATTGGGATCTTATTAAGGAATAAAAGGAAAGTAATAATACAAGAAAGAGCCACAGAATAAAACAATAAAAACAGAAGAAAAAAGAAAAACTGCAAAATATAAGAATTAAAAGAAAGATAAAAATTAGAAGGGTGAAGAAAATGGAGAAAAACCCCATTCCCCCCAAAAAACTGATGAAGGCAAAAGGGAAATAATGCAAAATTTTAAAAAAATTTTAAAGACTGAGTCAAAAGTTTTTATCTGTATTTTTGAGTGAGTGGTTTGTTTCCAAGATTCTGCACTCTTGGAATTCAGTAACTCACCACTGTCTCTGCTTTGTTTTAGAGCCTGCAGATTTGTGAGGTGCCTACCCTGCATCCACGGCTCCTGTCTGTTTACCCTGCACCCTGGTGACCGTCCAAGCTAAGGCGCGTCCTTGATGATGTTGGTTGATGGGAAAAGCAGCCAGCCTTCTGCTCTCTGCTGGATGTAGGCTGCTGGGTGAGAGTTCAAGCAGACTGTTGCATTTAATGGCAACACTCGCTGGGCCTGGTTTCTCATGTGGAGGACAGAACCTGTGTCCTCCCTGGCCTGAGATGAAATGTCTTGGTGGGTCTATGTCTAACCAGCACCGTTTTCATGATGGTTTCCCATGGCTGTGTCTCACCTGTTCACTTTGAGAGTGAAACACTAGAATCTCTGAAGCTGCTGACCAGATCTGTACTTTATTCCTGCTCTGCTGGCTACCTCTCTGGGTGTTGGCCTCATCCAGGATCAGGTTGGTTGGTTAGTCTGTGCCTCTGCTGCTCCATGTTAGGGGGAAGCAAAATGTAAAGCTAGATTGGAGTTGATGGATGGTCAGGGCTGGATGGCCTGTTTGGCCCATTGTGGGTGATGGCTTGCTATGATACATGACCTTGGCCACTGGCCTGAGCCATGATCAAGTTGGTTGTTTAGCTGGTTGGTTGGTTGGTCAGTCAGTCGGTTGGTTGGTGCCTCTGCTGCCCTGTGTAAGGAGAAGCAAAATGGAGATCTTGCTCAGAGTTGGTGGGTGGCCAAAGCCAGGGTACGGAATCCACAGGATCTGACAGCACGGTTCTATCTGGAACCGTGGGGCAAGGCTCCCTTTGAGGATTCTGTTTATAGTCTATTATTCCTCCATACATGATTTGATACATGATTTACAAATATTTACTGTTGTTCCAGAGGTTTCCACTTTACTCAATTAGTGTTGTCTTCTGATGCATAAAATTTTCATGAAATCCAGTCTGTCTGTTTTTTGTTGTCTTTGCCTTTAATAGAAATCATTGCTAAATCCTTTATTGTGAGGCCTTGATCCTGTGCTTTATTCTAGGGGCTTTATTATTTTTGGTCTTGCATTTTTACGTATTTGATCTAGTTTTAGTTATTTGTTATGGTATTGGATAAGAGTCTGTATTCATTCTTTTGTGTGTGGACATCCAGTTTTTCAGCAGTATTCATTGAAAAAACAATCTTTTCCACATTGAATGTTCTTGGCATTCTATGTAAAAGAAATCATGTGACAATACCTAAAGGTTTATTTCTGTGCTTCCTGTTCCAGTGGTGTGACTGTCTTGTGTTTATGTCAGTGTGGCTTTCCACTTTGACTTTGTAGTATAGGAAATTTGATTCCTATAGCATTATAGTAAATTTTGAACTTGGGAAGTGTAAGTCCTTCAGCTTTGCTCTTAACATGGGCCTAACAGGTTTCTTGGAGCGCAGTATGAATTTTAGGATGGATGTTTCAATTTTTGAAAAAAGAAAAAAAATGTCATTGGGATTTGGGTAGGTTTTGTCATGAATCTGTAGATCACTTTGAATAGGGAATGAAAGCAGTACCTATTCTTCCTATCCATGAACATGAAATGTGCTTCCATTTACTTACATCTTCTTTTATTTCTTTCAACATTATTTTGTAATTTTTGCTGCCTTTTACCCTTTTTGTTAATTCCTAAGATGATTGTTCTTTTTGATGCTATTGTACATACATTTATTTTTATAATTTCTTTTCCCAACTGTTCATCATTAATATAGAAATGCAACTAATTTTTATATGTAGACTTTGTTTGTTAGTACTTCGCTGAATTTATTAATTCAAACGGTATTTGTAGGGGGGTTGGGACCCTTAATGTTTTCTATATATAATAACATATATGAGCAGAGATAATTTTACTTCTTTATTTCCAATTTGGATGTCCTTTTATTTCTTGCCTAATTGTTGTGATGAGAACTAAAGTTCCATATTGAGGAGAAATGGTGAACATGAGCATCCTTGCCTTCTTCCTATTCTTAGAGGAAAATCTTTCATTTTTTCCATTGAGACATAGCTTTTATTATGTTGAAGTCATTTCCTTCTGCTTCTAGTTTATTGAGGGTTTTTATCATGAAGAAGCATTGAATTTTATCAACTGTTTTCTTGCATCAATTTATAGGATCATATGGATTTTTCTCCCTTCAGTCTATTAATGGGGCATGTTACATTGATCCCTACTCATATGTTGAACCATCCTTGCATTCCAGGAATAAGTCCCAGTTGGTCATTAAAATCCTTTTATTATGTGCCTTTTGATCTTACCAGTAGAAAACACTCAAGATTGCACACCAAAGAAGGAACTAATAAATTAATTTAGCAGAGCAGCAGGGTGTGAGGTCAACATGCAGATTACTAGTATTTTGTTGAGGATTTTTGTATCAGTGTTCATTGTGTAATTTGTTCATTCATTCTTTCTGACTTTCCTCTCTCCCTTCCTTTCTTTCCCCTTCCCTGCCTCTCCTCTCTCATTCTTTTCCTTCCTATCTCCCCTCCTCCACCCTCTCCCACTCCTTTCTTTCATGGTAGTGGGATTGGAATCCATTGCCCCATGCATCTAGGCAAGGACTGTGCCACTGAAGTACGTACCTACCTCCCCCCCACTTTTCGTTGGGTCTCCCTAGCTTGCCGAGGCTGACTTGAACTTGCAATCTTCCTGCCTCACTTGCCACATAGCTTGCATTTCTAGCATTTTCTTGGCTGTGTTGTGAGGGTACTGCAGACTTAGAGGACAAATTAGACAGCATTTCCTCTTCAGTTTTGAGGGGAAATGTTTGACAAGGAATAGTGTCAATTCTTTAAATATTTGGTAGAATTCACCAGTAAAGAAGTTAGATCGAGTGCTTTGTTTGTTGAAGGATTTTTGATTACTGATTCAATCTCCTTATTAGTTGTAGGAGTTTCTCAATGTAATTTACATTTGGTAGGTTTTACATTCCTAGGAATTTATATATTTCATTTACATTATAGTATTGTTTATTTCAAATTCCCCTTGTCCATGCTATTACATTGGAAGATAATTGTTTTTTGTATATTAACTATGTATTTTATAGCTTTGATATAATCATTTATTAAACCCAGCAGTTTGTTGTTGGTGATTCAGATTTTCTGTGTGGTCATTTCATCTGCAAAGACAGTTTTATTTCCTCTGTCTCAGTCAATATACCTGTATATTCCCTCATCTTATTGCATTAGCTAGGACTTCCAATGCAGTGTTGTCTTGGTTACTTTTCTCTCATTGCTGAGACAAAATACCCAACACCCAAAATGAAGGAAGGAAAGGTTTATTTTGCTTACAGTTTGTGGAGGTTCCAGTCCATACTTGGCTGGTTCTGAGGCAGAGTGGTACATGGCAGATGGCAAACGTTCATGGCAGCAGAGCACAGCAAAACCAGAAGAGCAAAAGGGAGGAATGGCTGCAAGCAGCCTCTTTTTCTCCCTTACCTTGTAAACAGCCTACCCCCACCCAGGGGGCATGTAGCTCTCACACAGCGTTCATGCCCTCCTCTTCCACAGGGTCAAAATGTGTACAAAGTAAGCGCCTTGGCTTCCTGCTGAATCACTCAGTCAAACCTGTAGACTCCCCAAGTTGGCACAATGTATCAACCATAACAAGTGTTAAAGAGGAACTGTGAAACAGAAATTCCTTACCTGTTCTTGGTCTTAGTGAGGAAAATTCTATTTTCTTACCATTAATTACAAGATTAGCTGTAGATTTTTTGGCAGATATTCTTTATCAAGTGGAAAAAGTTCATATTTCTAGTTTGCTAGTTTTTTTTTCATAAGTGGGTATTCAATTGTTCTTTTGATTTTTACCTTATTTCAACAATGTTACTGTGTGCATATACTTTAACAATTATTATGTCTTTTTGGAGAACTGACCCATTTATCATTATACGGTGCTCTGAAATTAATGTAGATAATCTCACTTTTGATAAGTGTTTCTCTCTCTCATACACACACACACACACACACACACACACACACACACATTTATTTCTCCTCAGTACTGGGTATTGAACCCAGGACCTTTACACTGAACTACATCCCCAGCTGGTCTGGGCTGGGCTGGGCGGGGTGGGATGGGGTGGGGCTGGGCTGGTCTGGTCTAGTCTAGTCTAGTCTATCTACTTAGGTCTTTTGAGACAGGGTCTTGCTACGTAGATCAGACTTACACTGAACTCATTTTGTAGCCTGGGCTGGCCTCAAATGCTTGGTGATCCTCCTACCTCAGCCTCTCAAGTACCACCATGCCTGGCATCCTCACCCGTTTTTTTTGTTTTGTTTTGTTTTGTTTTTGAAGACAGGGTCTTGCTAATTCACTAAGTTGATTGAGCTTTAGCTTATAATCCTGCCTCAACCTCCCAAGGTGCTGGAATTATTGCATAAGCCACCATACCTGGCTTGTCTTTATGTTTAGGGAAGCTTTTGGGACAAGATATGATTGAGGTCTTACATCTTGACCCATTCTGACACCTGGTTCATTCGTTGGTGGTGCTGGAGACTGAACCCGTGTCATGTTTCACATATTTGAAGCCTATGCTCAACCCCGAGCTACACCAGAACCTGATCTCATGTTTTAATTGCTGTGTTGAGACTATGATGTGCAGAGTGATTGTGACAGGGAGCCTTCCTCAGTATCCACGGAAGTCCTGGATACCCTGTACAGAACACAGGTCCCATGTGTAAAAGGCATGGTATATGCGTGGAACCTGTGTGCTCTGCCCATGTGTTTTATACCATTTCTAGGTGGCTCCGCTGCCTGCTGCAGGGGCAGCGCTGTGGAAACGGTGTTACCCTGTACTGGGGAGGGGGTGACCCCCCAGGGAAGTCTGTCAAGTTCAGGGCTTATTCTTTGGAATGGTTTCCATCAGCAGCCAGGACCGCTGAGGTGGAGCTCCACTCTCTCTCCATTTCCTGTCCACATTGCATCTGTTTTTGTCTTCTACTGTTTTCCTACATTTTGTGGTTTGAATTGTATATTTTATAGTTTTTTGGTTTTGTTTTTTGCAGTACTGGGGATCGAACTCAGGACCCTGCGCTTGCTAGGCAAGCGCTTATTCCACTGAGCTATATCCCCAGCCCCTGAATTGTGTATTTTATATGGCAGTCTTTTTTTTTTTTCTTAGTGTATGGGTTGTATTTCTAAGTGTGGTACTTACCTCACAGTGTGTAGTATGCACTTAGAACCAGTTTACACCAGAGCGCCTTGTAACGGAGACCCTGAGTCCCACCTCCAGGCTGCTCACTGCGCTTGGAGATCAGCATAAAGATGTCTGCCTGTGAGCGACTCAGTGCACACACAATCACATGTCACTGCTATTGTTCTGAACAAACCGCTGTCTGTTAGGTTAAGAATAAGCAAAGTCTTTATTTTCAGGTATTCTTTCTTCGATGTCCTTCCTTTCTTTATGTGAGCCTGAATTTCTGATCTACATTAGTTTCCTACTCTATAAAGAATTACTGCTAGTATTTCTTTCAAGGCAGGACTATTGGTAACAATGTTTTATTTTCTGAGGAAGTATTTTTCCTTCAATTTCAAATTTTCAATTTCTTAGAGTACAGAGTTCTTAGGCTACTGGGAGTTTCCCCCCAACACTTTAAGTATTTTTCTCCATCCTCTTCTTGCTCACAAGACATTTATCAAATATCTTTCATCCATTCTGAGGAGAAGTCAGATGTAATTCTTTGTTTTCGCCCAGAAGTTTGAGACCAGCCTGGGCTGCACAGTGGGACCCTGCCTCAAAAGCAAACAAAACAAAACAAATATTTTGAATTCCTTCTGCTTCTCATAAAATGAAAATCATTACACGGTTGGTCAGGAGACCCTAGGTCTTATGAATGACATTTTCCAGAGAGTTGCCCCAGGTTGCAGGGTTACACAGGCTCGTGACTGCCTCACTAAGGAGACTACAGCTGGGTGACATGGTAAAGAATAAGCAGCTGGCAAGAAGTCTCTGCAAGGGAGGGTGGCCTCCTCAGCTTCATACAAGCCGGTGGAGCACTCTTCACCCAGCTCCTCCGGAGCCCAAATGGAAGAGACTGCCATCTTTAGCCAGCACCTGTGTTTGCGTATGTCATGAATTAAGAAAACCTAGCCCTACAAAACATTTAGGTAAGGAGAACCGTGCTTCAGGAAAAGATCTTTATACCAAGAGTGAATATTGCTTCCTTATCTAGCAAATTCTACCAGTACTTTTAGAACATGGATAACCTTCTACGGTATATGTGCATGTTACACAGTATGTGGTCAGGACTGTACATTATTTAAGTAGGAGATATGGAATATTTGTAGACCGACAAGGTTGTTGCTCATATTCATTGACCTGAATCTTTTCTTTTTGTTTCTTTCTTTTAGATAGTTTTAAAAACATTTTCCCTTTAAGAAGATTAAACTGCCTATTGGTGGGGGTGAGGATTCTCATACCTGTTATAAGCTGCTTATTCTCGTTACACGGATTAACTGCACTGCACAAAAAGAGAATACAGGAAAAGCATTGCATGGTTAAATATGCCCCTAGAGGATTAAGTTTTTCCACACTGTTTTCAGCCAGTGCTATTCAGAATGCCTCAGCATTAAACTTTCTGTGTGTCCTGATTACAGGGGAAGGAAGGCCTTTTCTTCATCCTGCCCTCTGTTAGATTTTCCACTGTCAGATTTGTGGCACTACAAAATTATAGCATAGGGAAACATGGGCATAAGGGCTGGAGGTTTAAGATCCAACAAAGTATCGTGTTGGGAATTACTCCAGTTTTTGTTCATTTTTTTGCTTGTTTTTTCCTTTTATCTCACTGGCCTCCTGGCATAAAGTAGCTATTTTCCAAATTCAGGGGTATACTGAGAAATAGGTGATCATTAAGTGCAAGTATTTGCCACTTCAAAAAAGGCATTTAATTCCCATGCCTGTTCTTCCTGAGATGACATTCTTGTTTATAAGGACTGTTGTTATTACTGAGGGATTATTTATCAAATGTCTTTTCATCTAGGCTCTGGGCTGTTAGATTAATTTCCTTGGCTGATCAGCCTAAGACTTGGCTCTGCATGGCCTCTGCTCCAGCAGCTCTTCCAGGTGCCTGCCTCCACTCCCGCAGGCCTGCAGGTTGCCTGCCTTTCTGCTGGGGCCCTGCCTCAGTCCCTGTGTCAGTGCCAGCTGCTCTGAGTTTCTCTGACCATGCCGCTGTTACCTTAGCCTGCCAGAGCCCAGGCCCAAGCTGAGTCGGGCTTGAAGCACTTCTCTCCAGCACTTCTGTCCTGCACGGGGGCTCCGGTTGCTCAGCGCTGTTTCTGTGCTTCCACTCGGCCTCCTCCCTCACCCCTCACCCCTACACACCATGGTCCTGGCCATCCCACCACATGCACAGTCTGGACCCTCCCCCATACCTTTTCTAGTGGCTCCAGATGCCGAGCTTCTCTGTCCGCCACATCCTACTCCAGCTTTTCACTAGCAAGATTGCTCGTCCTTACCTCCCCACTGCCCGTCCCTTGAGAGAGCAGTCCCCACTTTCTAGCATCTTCATCAGGGGCTGAGGAGTCTTCCTCTGTCTCTTCTGAGCCTTTTAAACTTGGTGAATTAAGATCTTAATGTTACTTAAATAAAGTAATACATGTACAAATTTAAAAATTCAAGTAGTGAAGGTTAAGTACCCCTTATCCCAAGTGCTTGAGACCAGATGTTTGGGAATGTTTGCATAACATAATGAGAAATCTTGTGGGGACCCAAGTCTAAACACAAAATTCACTTCTATTTTATGGACATCGTATGTCCATAGCATGAACATAATTTTCTCCAGTACTTTAGTGTGTCTGTGTTTTGATGGTGACATACCACGTGGAAGTCAGGTACAGAATTTAGATCAGGTGGGAACTGTCCACTGTAGCATCATATGAGCACTCACAGTTTCCGATTTTGTAGCGTCACATTGTAGATGTTCATTGTAGGGGCAGGTCTATGTGATGCCAGTTTGTGTATTCTTCCAGGGATGTTAGATCTGTAAACAAGCATGTGTGTATGTATATCTCCCCCCTTCATTTCTTCCATCCGCATTATTTTTAAACATAGGTATTACACACACAGTCCTGGATATTGCTTTTTAATATAGAACTGTGTCTTGAAAGTAAATTTGTATCAGAATTATAGCACTGCCTCATTCTTTTAATGGATGTAGAATTGATTATAAATATACCCCTGTATTGGTAGCTTTCCTGTGGGTGGACAACTGTAATACCTGGCACCCACGACTTAAAGGAAGAAAAGTTTAATTTGGCTCGCAGTTTTAGAGGATTCAATCCATAGTCAGCTGGCTCCAAGGCAGACACATCATGGAGAGAACAGCCTCTGAGTGCCTGAATGATTGAGCATGGTGAAGTGAAGCCTGGGTGACCAATTCTCTAGGCAGCCCTTCAGGAGCAGGAATGCCAGGGACTCTCTTTTCAAATGAGTGGTGTTTTCTTCTGCACCTTTGACCCTGCCTTAGGTGGCATCTCACTGATTTGTGAGATGCCCTCAAGGCATCTTTCTTTTTATCTGTGTATAAAGTACAGTACTTGGTTTCTTTTTAATCATGCTAGTCTCCTTTGAGCCACATCTTCTTTGGCACCAACTTTACATATTGTTCCTTCGGGGCTAAAATTTAAGTTTTTAAAATTATTCTGCTCTGCTTTTTTGCCCCCAGTTCTTACCACAAATCTAGCTCAAAGAAACTAGCAGTACCCATGCCACAATGTTGGGCTGTCTTGAAATTTTCTGTGCCAGATTATTTAGTCCATTGCCCTTTATCTTAGTCTTTTGCAAAGTCTTAGGACATGAGTAAAATGTAGACAAATTTTCTGCCAGAGCATAATATACATGACCTCTAGTCTAACTGCCAAAGGAGTCCTTGTTCCCAACTAAAACCTTCCGAGTCTGGATTTTAGTGTCAGCTTTCCTATCAGCATTCTGGTCTTCTGAGCTTCAACCAGAATCTGTCATCAGCCTCTGCTTACAGCAATCAGGGGCTTCTCTAATCTGAAAAGCTTTCCAAACTCCTCCCTTAAGCCAGTTTCAAAGGCTTCTGAAATACATGGATTGCAATTTTTGTATCAGTTTTCTGCATTAGTCTGCTTTCTTTTGATTGGACATGTACTCAGCACCTCGGCACCCACAATGCAAAGGAGAAGAGGTTTAATTTGGCTCGTGCTTTCAGGAGATGCAGTCCATGGTCGGCTGGCTGCAAGGCAGCAACATCATGGCTCAGCAGTGTGGTGGAGCAAAGCGCCTTAGTTTGTGGTAGCCAGGAAGCAGAGCAGGAGAACTGTGTCAGAGAGGACGAGTCAAAGGACCAAACATAGACCTCAAGGCCACAACTCCATGACCCAGCCAGAAGCATCTTCCTCCAGTCCCTTGGGTGGATTCCCAAGCCAGTTAAGTTAATGCTCCATTCTAACTGCCACAGCCATAATTAATGAAGGATATTTTCAAACTTTTTAAAAATTTTTGCTGCAAATAATGCTTCAGCGAGCATTCTTACATCAGTCTTTGTACCCAGTGGGCACAACTGTATCTGTGTGGAAAGTCTTAAAAATGGAGTTGCTGGATTGAAGGGTTCATATATTTTCACTTTCCACAAGAAGAATTTCTTTTTAATTTCTATGTCTTGCTGGGTGTGGTGGTACACATCTGTAATCCCAGCACTCAGGAGATTGATGCAGGAGGATTGCCATGAGTTTAAGGCTACTCTGGGCTACATAATGAATTCATTGCTGGCCTGAATTACATAGTGAGACCCTGTCTCAAAAAGCTCTACATCTTATCCTATTGCCTCTCCCATCTCTGTTTATATGCAGTTTGTTTCTTGGATTTGCCTGCTATCTTTGTAAAATACTCATGCTTTTACCTGTTTCTTCTGAGTTCTGGTTTACTGTTTGCTTTCTATAGTTTACTATTCCTGTAATCATTGAGCTATAGATGTGACCATCGATTTTTTTGTTTGCTTCTAACAACTCTGTTTTTCTCAGTTTTATATTTTCAAGACTACTGGCCTTTTATCTTGTACTCTTTTATGGAAGATAGTACATATACAGAAAAGTACACAAATTTTAAGTGCTCACCTTGATGAATTCTTAAAACACGCACCTTATATAGCCAGCACCTAGATAAAGAAGCAAATATTACTAGCACCTTGAACATCTGTAGTACCCTTCTCTAGTTATAATTTCTCCACAGGTCACTGCTGACTTGAATCCTGACATCATAGATTCATTTTGCCTCATTGTTTTTACCTTTATGTAAGTGTCATTATAAAACACGTCCTACTTCTCCTTTCTGTAACATTGTTGGAAGAGTATAAATGTAGTTCCCAGTACTATATAATAACAGTGGTGGTGAACCTATGGCACACATACCATACCTGGCTGTTTGTTATCTTTGAAAGCTCTAAAAAGTTTGCTGTCACTGCTCTATAGTATTCTGTTGCACAAATATATAATAATACTTTCACTCACTCTATTGCTGATGGACACTTGGCTTCTAATTTGGGGCTATCACAAATAGTGTTACTATAGCTAGATATGCTGTGCTCGTGGTTGTGTCTTCTGGGCCACATGTACACAGTTTTGTGTGTATATCTAAGAGTAAAATTTCAGAATCATCAGGCATATAGATGTTAAAGTTCTAAAGCGATGGTCTCATTTTGTATTTTCATAGGGGTCCTGGTTGTTCCATATCCTTGATATAATTTGTGTTTTTCAGTTTAGATTTTTGGGAAGGTTCAAAGCAGTATATAGTAAGTCCAACTTACAAACATTCAAGTTGCAAATTTTCACAGATACGAATACACCTCATGTTACCCATTCATAGATAGGAACAGATGGTGAAAGTAGCTCACATATCTACCTGACACTGTCACAGTTGTGCTCACTGTACAGTGCCATAGTGTGCAATAGTACAACATTCCATCAGAGCCCAGGATGTCTGGGAGAGAGGAAAAGCAGTGGAGGGGACTACTAGGAAGTGCAAAGCAATAACTACAGAAGTTGTTGTTGTTTGTTTTTGTTTTTGTTTTTTTTGGCAGTACTGGGGATTGAACTCAGGACCCTGTGCTTGCTAGGCAGGTGCTTATTCCACTGAGCTATATCCCCAGCCCCTATAACTACAGAAGTAAAAGTGAAACTATAGTATAAAACTCACTTTCCCTTGGTAAGACTTGTGAATGACTTTGGCTTGCAAATGTTCTCCTGGAACAGAACTTATTCATAAGTTGGGGGCTTACTGTATTTCATTGTAGTTTTAGTTTTTGTTTATCTGATGATTTGTGACATTGAGCACATTTTCATTTGTTTTTTGCTCCTTTGGATATCTTCATTTGTGAAGTGCCTGTTGACATTTATTTTTCCATTTTAAAAATTATTTTTAAAAAACATTTGGCTAGCTAGTATGTCATGTTTATAACAAAACCTTTTCCCTTGATTCTTTTTTATCTTATCTTGGCTCATCCCTCACCTGATATTTCTTTTCTAACAAGTGAACTTTAGAACCAGTAACCTCAACTCTTAGAATTATTGTTGAATTTGCATGGAATTTACTTTACTTGGGAAAAACTGGCATGTGAATTGGAAAATGATATTGTTATATTTCCAAGAAGAAGAGGAAAAGGAAGACGAGGAGGAGGAAGAAGAAGAAAGGGGAATGCTGAACTCTCCCAGTTTTGTACTTAGCAGATTGCATTATTTGTTATCCCTGTACTTAATTCTAATTTTAGTTTCTTTTTTGACAAATGCTTATTAGAAATGAAAGTCTTTAGTGTGCATTCAAAATCTGCAGCCTCCTTTCTAAGAATACAAATGTTTTACAGGTGCTTGATCAGTATGAGCAAGAAGGATTTAATTTCCTGGCAAAGGTGTTTAACTCTTCACATTCCTTCTTAGAAGACCTGACCGGCCTTACATTGCTGCATCAGGAGACCCAGGCTGCCGAGGTAAGAACACAGAGAGCTCTGTCCAAGGGTTCAGGCCTGAAACCTACTTGGTATTTGTTCTTATAGTAAAGAGCTTGGCTCAGTGGCAGTATCTTAGCCAGTGAGGTTTATCCAAGGCTGATTATTGCTAATTGAAAATGTTCTTATAGAAAAGGAAGGAAGCACTTAATGTCAGCTTTTTTCTGAGAGCATGAATCACTGAGTAAGCCTGCTGGTTATCGCAGAAGGCAACCCTCAGCATTTGCTGGTCACTGATGTGTGCAGGTCGCTATCTTTCCGGTACCCAGGCTCAGGTGTGCTGCTAGAGGAAGTGCAGGCAATTAGATCATGCACACTTATCCTTGCTAAAGCCAAGCGCAAGTGTGGCCTTTGGAGAACTGGCTCGGATCTCCACACACCATGTGCAGGGCACTGCAGGCACCCTGCCCTGCTCATGCTCTTTAATTAGCAACAGTGGGCCTGGCGTGTGTCTCACAGTTTGCTCGGTCTTCTCAGCACTGAACTCGACCAGGGAAGGGCTGCCCTAGTCACACTTGGGGAACATTCGCATTGTTTCTCAGAATATTTTACAGATCCTCACTTCCTGGATCACAGCAGCATCCCCCCCCCAAAAAAAAATGAGCCTAAGACCTACGTTATCATTTTGTTTTCCCAAATGCTTGCCTTCTTAAAAAAAGGGGGATGGAGTGCGTGGGGATGGAGCTGTTTGGACCAGTTGGCTAAATGTACAGTTCCCCCTCAGCCCGGGTGGTGAGAGTGAGATCGACTTCTCAGCAGTTGACATCGTTTCCTTCTAGTCACTTGGGTGAAGAAGCTGTTGGGGGAGATGCGGCCCTTGGTGGTGTGTCTGCAAGCCACCTAAGGAACTCCTTGACTTCTGTGTCCTGCGGGAGGGCCATCTGCCACTCTCCCTCCAGGAACACCCCACAGGCTGTGCATCTTCCAGGTGGTGGAGGCTGCAGGTGGAACAGCCAGTGATGCAGGAGCTGCCGTCGGCAGGGGCAGAGTTGGAGTCCAACTCCTTGGAGTATTGAGAGGGAGAGGGCGGGTGAGAATTTCAGACACACTAGGGAAACAGTAGCATGCCTCTAGCCTGGGTTTAGAACTGAAATCTGTTCTTGTGCACTTTGTTTTGGTGTCCTCTGGACATTAAGCAGATGCAGTCTTCTACAAAGAGTAGGTAGCTAGAGGTCAGGGAGTCTCTTACTTTCTGTTTTAGGAGATAAAGCCATCTCTGCAAGCCCAGGAGAGACTGTGATTTCCAGCATTTCTGTGGTGGTTAGGCCTCTGTTTGGTCTTGTGAGCAGTGCAGCACTCGCTGCCCTGCCTGGTGCTATGGGAGAAGCAATTTGGAGATTTCCTCCACCATGCAATCATTTGATGAGTGGCTTGGGGAAGTTTTGCCACCCAGCTAGAAATCATCTACATAACCCTTTCCAGTTGGTTGGAGAATTGCAACTTGAAGTTGACTACATTTCACTCTTTCAAACAGAGAAGTTGCTAGGATAATGGGCAGATTCCTTGATCAAACGTGGTACATCTTGCATCTTGGTTGGTCAAATGTTGATAGCCTTTTTAAAGGTTCAGAAAAGAAGAGGAAGTTTAAGAGAGCAATTATGACTAAAGAGACGGTGGGAAGGATGGGGACAGTTTCACCCACAAGCCTGAGTTTTTCTCCATCATGTTACATGTATAGTTTTGAAATTAGAAGCCACACATCAAGTTTCAGATTAGAGGTGGTAAACTGGTTGGCCTGTGAGCCCAGGTATGGCTCTGCAGCAGTAGTGTTTTTGTCCTGGCCTATTTAAAAATCCTAAGTTTTATATAAAAATCTGAATTTTTCCATTTCCAACTTCTTTGAAAGTGTTAGATCTGGCAAGTCTAGGTCCACATTCTTTAATAATGGGTTTAGCTGGAGCTGAGAAACAAACTTTATAGATAATGCACTTGATACAAAATTTGAAGGCTTAATGGCTTGATGCTTGCCTGGTACATGTAAAAACAAAACTTGTCCCAGACGTAGTGGCACATGCCTATAATCCCAGCACTTGGGAGGCTGAGGTCGGAGGATCGCCAAGAGTTCAAGGGCAACCTGGGCTACATAGTGAGTTCAAGCCGGTCCGAACTGCATAGCGAGACCCCGTCTCAAAAAAAACAGTAAAACAAAAAATACTTCTGTGCCAAGGAACTCAGCCCTGTGTGACGGCCCCTCCTTCCTATAATCCCAGCACTCTGGGAGGCCGAGGCGGGAAGGTCACAAATAAGAGTCCAACCTAAGCCACTTGGTGACTTAGTGAGTCCCTGTCTCAAAATAAAAAATAAAATGGGCTGGAAATGTAGCTCTGTGTGAAGGATCTAGGCTTGATTCCCATTACCACATGTATGTTATCAGTTAGCTCGTTCTAAAAAGTGGCTGTCCAACTAAACGTTACCAGGTTCTGGACAGCTCGTCTGTCCCTCTTGAGTTGGATTCCAGGTTCTTCTTGTCTTGAATAAAGAATTGAATGAAACAAGCAAAAAGCAGTGTCAATGTTTATTCAAGAAAGCCATAGTGAAGAGTAGGAGAGAAACTGGCTCTACAGAGTGGGCTTGGACTGAGTTAATACAAAAATAGGGAGACAGCAAAGGTAAAAGTACATGCTGCATCTGGGAAACACAGCCTGGGCTATCATGGAGAGTTATGATAACACCAACTCCTCATGGCTGCCTTCTATACTATCTAAATCTGGAAACCAAGAGAACTACATCCGGGTCCTGCGAAGCGGTGCTGAGACCCCAAGTCTTAGGCTGGCTAGAAGCCTAGGCCATCCTTTGGAAAACCTGCTCAAGTTCTCGTAAGAAGACCATGTGCAGGACTTTGGAAACTGTTTTGCGCATGTGTGAGGGAATCTTGTAGTTAACAGGTCATGCGTACTCCCCAGCCAGCTTTGACCACTCGCTGATCTCCTATTTGACATATACGGAAAACGTTTTTCCTTCTAGACCTGGGCCTTAGCACCTAGTTCCTTTGTTGGGGACACAGCTGGAAATAGACATAGCTGTCAGTTTCTTGCCCAAAGATACTGTGTCAAGGGTATTCTCCATTTATTTGATCTCTGCAGTTGATGACTCTTACAGGTATGTGGGTTTTTCCCCTCTTAGGAAAGGATCATTATGTTCCTTAAAAAGCTCTAAATAGTTAGAAGCAAAAAAAAAAAAAAAAAAAAAAGCTTTAAACAGGACTGTTGTAAAAGAAAACTCAAAATACAGTACTCACTAGAGGACCTCATAGCAACAAATATTGTCCTATTGTCCTACTTAAACCATTTTATATCACCGTTAAAATGTGTGTGTGAGCTATATATATATATATATATATATATATATATATAATATCCACATATATGTGTGAAGACTGTTTTGATTACATACTTGATTTCTAGTGCATTTACAGTTATTCAGTATAAAAATACAAAATCATTCTATGTAGAAAAGTCCCAGCTTATTTCATTTTAGCAGTGCAATCAAGATGTTGAATTAGTTCTCATTTGGATTAATTGCTTTCATCAGTTAACATTGGACTTAAAAAAATGTCAGTAGATATGCAGACATTTCAACTAGATGGGCACGTGTGACAGTACTCTGTAGCTTTTCTAGTGTGGTGCTGGGCACAAACCTAGGGCTTCGCACGTTCTAGACAAGTGCCCTGGATATACATTAAAAAAAATTACTGAGCATCTTTTGAAAACCTTGTACTGGGCACTGTGCTAGTAAATAAATCCAGGGTCAGTGACTCATGAGACATTGACCCTTGTGGGCTTAGTCCAGTGTGAGAAGCAGAGATGCAAAGTGAGTGCAAATGTCCCTGAGAACGTTTGTCCTGTACGTGTCAAGTGCTGAGAGGGCAGTTGCTCCTGCCCAGGGACAGGACAGCAAGGAAAGCTCCTGGGAGAGAAGAGAAGCTGTCCTCAGTTAAAGGACCAGTAGGCTCTGCGTAAAATCAGAGTTGGATATGGGCAGGACCGGAGACCTGGGGCCTTCCCGGCAGATCGGGGCCTCCAAGGCTGAGTCATCCCTGTGTCTCAGAATCACGGCTTGAAGCCAGAATTGCCTGAAATCAAGATATTTGTGGTTTTATTGAGTTACGATTCATGAGTGAGAAACCTCACTCTTTTCTAAAGTGTATAGTTCCGTGTTTTTAGTATACTGAGAGTCCTGCTACCTGTACCACTCTGTACACTTAGAACATCTTCATCACCCTCAAACAAACTTCATACCCATTGCGCAGTCACTCCTGTCCCCCTTACGCCACCCCTTGGCAAGCACCAGTCTCCATTCTGTCTTCGAGTTTACCTCTCCTGGGTACATCACACAAACAGTATGGCAATGTGACCTTTATGTCTGATGTTTTTCACTTAACATGATATTTTCAGGCTTCATCCATGTTGTAGCAAGATAATTCTTTAATTTAAAGAAAAGTTCTGATAAACTTTCCCGTGTCTTTTAGCACCTATGTTTATTAGCCTCTTTCCCCCAAGAACAGTTCCTTTGTGAAGGAAGAATGCAAAGCAGACCCTTATTAGAGATGGCAGGTACCTTTATTTTTACAGGAAGGAGCATCATAATGGGCTGGAAGACACATCAAGATTGGTGAGGCTGACTGGTATAAGCCAGCTTCGTGTGCCCACCCCCTGCCCCAGCATACCCCAAAACAGCAGCAGTTGGGTGTGGGTTTCAGGTGTGGTCACATTGTTATTGAGGGTAGGGGGAAATTACCAGAGGAATTTCTGTCAGCAGAGGGATTGAGACACAGGGTGGGGATCAGGCCTAGGGGACCAGGCTCATGGGGGTGGGTGGTGGAGGTGACTGGGGTGATGGAGCGAGGATGGCTGGATGAGGATGGGGATGGGGCTCGAGGCAAAAATGGTCTGGTAAATCGACAGCATCAGATAAAGGAAAAGTAGCCTTTTTGGTGTACCACAGGAAGGAGCGTCCATAGAGCTGGAATGTAGTTTTTTAAAACTGTAAATGAGAAACGTATGTGGTAAGGGCCAGGTGTGATGACACACACCTGCTGCAATCCCAGAACTGGGGATCCTGAGGCAGGAGGATCCCTCTGAATTTGAGACCAATCTCAACTCTCCCTCTCTGTGTCAAACAAAAAAAAGTGTGTTAGATTAATCTCGAGCTATAGGTTAAAAAATAAAATACCACAGAAGTGCCATTTGCCTTTGCTTCTGCTACATCTCATGAAGAGGCCTGGGGCAGACACCGTATTCTTTGTCTATAACCCATCTGGCTACCAGAGGACAGCTACCCTCTGTCCATGGGGTGTAGAAGGCTCCACAAGAAAAGGCACCGCTCAGCTTCTTCCCCTTCAGAGGTGGCCGTGTAAGTTCAGGAATTTCTTATCTTTACTTTCAGGGCCCCAACTAAGAATGGAGTTGGATATTTGGAGATTTGCCCTAACTCTGTATTCCTCCTGGATCTCTCGCTATCCTATTTGAATTCCCAAAATGACCTTAAAGTTAATGAACCATAGGCGTCCATGGCACAGTTCTGCGGAGGAGCTCAGCAAGTGTTTTCCATTGCTGTTATACTGTCGGTGGAAGTGCAGCGTAGTACAACTACTGTGGAAGCCAGGATGGAAAGTCCTCAAAAAGCTGAAACTAGAAATTCCATTTGACCCGGCTACTCTCCTTACAGTTATCTTTCCAAAAGAGTCAAAGCCTCATAGTATAGTGATACTTGCACACTCATGTTGTCTTGGTTACTTTTCTTGTTGTTGAGACAAAATACCTGACACTCAGAGTTAAAGGAAGAAGTGTTTATTTGCCTCGCAATTTGTAGAGGTTTCAGTCCATAACCGGCTGGCTTAGGGCAGAGCGGCATGGTAGAGGGGCATTGCAGAGGAAAAACGGTCCACGGCGGGGCGGGCAGGCGTGAGCACATCCGCTCTCTTTCTGATCAAAGGAGAGCACTCACTCCTTTAATGCCAGCCAGAACTATGCCAAACCAATGAGTGGACTGATTTAGTAATCACACCCCTTGATCCCAGCACCACAAGCTCTAGATCTGGCCACCTCCAGAAAGACCCCTGTGGCTGCATGAGGCTTTGGGAAATATCCAGACTCAAGCCATAAGACATGTTTATAGCAACACAACTAAAAAGCTAAATCTTGGGAGCAGCCTACATGTCCACCAACAGGTGAATAGATAAAGAAAATGTGATATTTACACACAGTGGAGTACTACACTGCCATAAAGAAAGATAAACAGGTCATTTGTAGGAAAATGGATGCACCTTGAGACCATAATATTAAATGAAATAAATCAGACACACAAGCTTAAATACCACATGCTTTCTCTGATAGGTAAAACCTGAAATATAAATAGAGAACAAAATCATAGACAGATATTAGGAAGTGGGAGCTAGACCTTTCTCAAATGGAAAGGGGACGAAGAGATGGAGGGCAGAAGGGAGAGGAGGGGAAGGGGATGAAAAAGGAATTAAGATGAGTTGTGTACATGGATCGACTCCCCACGGGGAATGTGATCATTATGCACTGCAAGCGTGGACTGATAAAAATAAAAGGCTGCTGCATTGTTGAGGAAATGCTCAATTTAAAACACGTGAACGCCTCGGCCGTGTTTCATACAGTTCGCTACAGTTTATCCTGGGTTTCTTCCTCATCCTGTGACCAGAGTACTTCTGGTTTGGGTGTATTTACTTTTTTCCAAATGTGGGTTCAGCAGTATGCTGTGAAAAATGCCAAAACATTTTCAAGTTCAGTCCAAGGAGAAAAGTGTGCTTCCTAAGAGCCATATTGGTACATCCTGGAGCAGTTCACGTTCCCAGCCTCCTAACCCAGTGTCCCTCCTCAGTTTGGAACGTTTGCGAGTTCCATGGTTCCAGGACTGTCCTTTGGCTTTATTTTATTCCCTGCCCCTGACTGCACTGCCAGCATTTGCTGTGTCTCCCACAGCTGTGATTTCCAAGTTGCATTCACAGCACTCCCTTAGGATAATTTGCATTTTGGTGAAGTTTATGCAAAACAGAGCTTGTGTTCCACAGATCTGGCGATTCGTAAACGATCGTTTAAAAGGAAAGTTCAGCACCATCATGTAGATTGTAAGATAGTATCCAGTCTGGCAGACATGAACAGGCTGAGTTGATGGGTCAGTCCTGAATTAAAATTCCAATTCTGACTCATCCACTGCAGAGCTCAGAATTCCAGAGACTAGAATGCCCGTTTCTTGCATAGCAGGGACGTCGGACGAGAACACTTCAGTCATGTGATGGATGACTCATTGGCACCACAGATCCTTGTGCAGCCAAGTAAATAACACAATTAGCAAGTGTTTCTGCCAGGCCTTTTGCTCTTACACTGAGGTTTTGGCCTCTCCTCCTCACAGCTGGTTTTGATTTGGTTCCCGTGAATATTTTTTGTTTTGTTATGTATTTAATAACAGTCAGATATTTATGTACCGCCTCATCAAGAGCCTCTGATGACAAATATGCCTTTGGAGGCCAGTAGAAGCTGTGGGAAACCCCCATGTCAGCACTCAGCCCCGTTTCCAGCCGAGAGAGACCAGATCGCCCTGGGAACTAACCCAGCCTGCAATGAATCCAGCTCTCTTTCCCAGCATCCTCAGCTCACTCCCTTCCAACCTGCGTGGGCCCATCCCGGGACTGTGCCCTGCCCCGCTTTTTCCTTGTGAAACAGTCCCTTAAGACACAGCCTTGGCCCTCTCTCCTAAATGAGGGGGAGAGGCAGAAACATCAGGCAGAAAGCCATCTACTTCTTAGGTTGGAAACCAGAGCCCGCTTTGGAATAAAACTTGGCAGTATCTCATTCAGCACTCCCTTTATAAAATGGGTCCCTTTGATTTGCTGTCAGAGGCCTCTGCAGGGATTTGAGATGTTTAGATAAGCTGGCATTAGGGAAGGACCCATTGGACATGAAGTAGTAAAGTCTGAGCACAGTCCCCACCCTGCAGAAAAGGAGTCTTTTCTGGTCCACTAGGAGGCCTGAGGGAGAGAGAAAGGAAAAATCATGGATGCTGAAGGCCAAGCAAAGACAGTGAATGTTAGCATCAAACACAGAGGTTGGGGCCCCTTTCAGTTCTACTCCAGGTCCTGCCAGAGTTCTTGCGAGTGACCTTGGCTGCAGTCAGAGTTCTACTGTTCTGTATGGCAGTTTCCCCACTAAAATGAGAGGGTTGAACCACATGTGAAATCCTTTGTAGCTCAGTATCACCAGATAGAACCAAGAAAGAAAAACATAGTTAATTTTTTATCAAAGTATTTTTAAATGTATCAAAGTAATCATTTTTTACACATTATTGTGCTCTAGTATCGGTTTCATCTGCTTGACATGGCCAGAAACGTTTTGGATACCTTTTGAGACTGGGTATCTTTTGGATATCTACTTTGAGTATTAAGAGGAGGTTTCCCATACTTTGTATTGACTGGTATGCAGTGGTAGTGTATACATAAATGCACAATGATATGATACAGCCTACAGCTTGGTTCAGTCTTCAGATTTGATGCCCAGGACTTTTGGCTTCTTCATAAACTCAGGTCCACTCTAGCCATACAAAGTGTGATCAGAATATATGGCAAATGTTTAAATTTTTTATTACGGTAAAAAGATGTTACCACGAATCCCCTTGCTTTGAACACACTTATCTCATCGTTCCTGCCGCTTCCCGACACAGTTCTGGAAGTGCTCTTTCAGAAGGGTCGCTACCAATTGTGATTAAAGATTACTATGACTGCTGCTACCGAGCATCATCCAATAGAAAGGCAGGCTATAAAAATATAATGTGTCTCCATCCACCTCTTTACCGGATGTGACACTGTGACTTCTGGCTCTCCCCCAAAGCTAAAATGACCATGAAAGGCCAGTGTTTTGAGTTGATTCAGGATGTTGAAGCAGCCAAGAGGGCACAACAAAAGACGCTCAGGAGAGAGCGTTTCCAGAACTGCTGGGGAGAGTGGCCAGGATGATGAGGTAAGTGTATTTGCAGTGACTGGGAGGTTTTTGAGGGGGATTAATGGCAATGTATCTTTTACTGCTATAAGTTTTAAATTGAAACATTGACTGTATGTTTCAATTATGGCTCCTAAGCCAGCGTTTGATAAATATATCTGGCAATCTGAACAACTAATTTGAAGACAACAATATGCAATATAACAACCATTGTTGAATTTTTACCACCTTGTTTAGTGAAGCTCTGTATCATTTCTAATTTTTTTTATTATTTATTCTCTTTAATGGTTTGATCAATCTTGCCTTCTTACATCTGGTAATCTGAGCAACTTCGTTGACAATAACAATGTGTAATACAACAACCACTGTTAATTCCTATCGCTTTGAAATTATATAGTTTTTATTTTTGTCTGTTATTATTTTGTTGTTTTTTATATTCTCTTTAAAATAAAAAAAATACTGCTCTCTGTCAGTGCAGCCTGTAAAGATGAGTACTAGCCCTCCCTGATTGTAATGGCAGCATCCTTAGAAAGTTGAATGCTTCATGTCTGAGGAGTTCATGTAAAAATCAGCTACATCACAAGGTGATCCTTGATGTGTTGAGTAATGTGGTCCTTGGTCTGGTTAGAAAGCCTGAGTTCCTGCCCTCAACCATGCCCAAGGCTGCTTGCACTCAACAGTGGAGGCTGTGCTTGGCAGGACCTTGAGCTGTGACTGTGTATGAGACTGGGGTCATTTAATGAACCTCGTGGGCCTTCATCATCCTCATTTGTAGGACAAGATTAATAATTCCTTCTCCCCACAAATTACCGTGAGCAGTTATATAAGAAAACATTTGACAAGAGACAAAAACCAGATAAATTGAACTACATCAAAATTTAAAACTTTGGGCCAAGTGTGGTATTGCACACCTGTAGTCCCAGCACTTGGAAGGCTGAGGCAGGAGGATTGCCCTGAGTTTGAGGCCACCCTGGGCTACGTAAGTGAGTTCAAAGCCAGCCTGAACTTCATAGTGAACCCCTCTGTAAAAAAAATTATAAGTTTGTTTTTTTCAAAAGACATTATTAAGAAAATGAAAAGAAATCAGGCCACAGAATGGGAAAAAATAGCTTTTTGCAGATCATGTATCTTTTAAGGGATGGGGCATGTGGGGAATTCTTAGAATTCACTGACAAAGACATACAGCTTAATTGAATAATAGGCAAGGCTGGAGAGGTAGCTCAGTGGTGTAGTAAATGTTTTGCACGTCTGAAATCCTGGATTTGACCCCCAGTACCTCCCCCAAAGGCAGTAGAGTCAAGCAGGCATTTTTCTTTAAACACATTTTTTTTTTTTTTTTTTTTTTTTTTGCGGTACTGGGGATCGAACTCACGACCCTACGCTTGCTAGGCAGGCGCTTATTCCACTGAGCTATATCCCCAGAAGCAGGCATTTTTCTAAAGAAGTAACATGGCTAAAATAAAAATAACAATCACAAGTGTTGACAAGGACTGAGACAAATTAAGAGACTCCTCGTGGGAATGTAAAATTCTGCAGCTACTTTGGAAAACAGCTTGGCAGTTTCTTATAATATTAAATACATGGTAACTATGTGGCCCAAGGATTCTAGTCCTAAATGTACAGCCAAGAGAAGTCAAAACGTATGTGCACACAAAAACTTGTGTACAACCCATTACCCTTGAAAGATTTTGAATGTTTTTGCCATTAAGAAATGATAAATATTTGAGGAAATAGATGTGTTTAACCCGATTTGAACATCACACAGTGTGTATATATCAAAGCCTCTCAGGGCACTCTGTTAATATGTACAATTTTTCTTTTATATGTGTTAAAAATTTGGTTTAAAAGCTTGTTCATAAATGCCTGTAAGACTCCATGCCAGGCGTGGTGACACATGCCTGTAACTCCAGCACTCGACAGGCTGACGCGGGTGGATTGTCGCAAGTTGGCAGCCAGCACACGGTTGAAGGTGTTCAAAAACAAGCAAGGGAGGTCTAGCCCGCAACACAGTGGGGTACTTCCTGTCTCTTCCTGTTCTTTCTCTGGCTCTCTGCCTGTGGTGGTCACCAGCTGTCATAGGATGCTAGCCCATTGTTCGGAAGCATGAGTTTTGAACAGATTATGACACCAGTCTCTTCTGATTTTGTTGTGCCTCAGCCCATGTAATCCTTTCTTACACTGTGGCTGGCCAGTACATACCCAGGACAAACAAACGGGGTCGCTCACCAACCACTGCCCAGTGCTTTCTGAGAGGGGACAGGGAGTCAAGGTGTCAGCCGCAGCCACAGCGGGGAGGGTCCCGGAAGATGAGAGCACTTTGTTGCCTGCTTTTGTAAATTTAAACAAGCATCTTAAAGATCTCAATCCTAGCCTGGGTCTCGTCTTTTTCCTTTTTTAACACAAAACTCCCCCTCCAAGATTTCTTAGTTTCAGAATTATTAGAAAACTCTGAACCAAAAGTGGGTGAATACCCATGTTCCTTCCACCTGGATTCAGCACGTGTCTTTTGCCACCTGTGGTTTATTGCTGTCTCACCCACTGCTGGTTCACACCTGCATCTCCTCTCCTGCTGGAAGGTTTGAAAGCGTATTTTATGTACAGTGGCATCTTAGCCTCTAACTCCTCATCAGAATGTGCTACGAACATGCATGTTGTGTGTACACAAAGTATCATTATGAGACAGTCAGCCAATTCCATTGTGCTATAGAAAATTCAAGCCATGCCCAGATTTCCCCAGTAAGTCACAGGATTTTGAGCCCTGGTGTTTTCATCGCCTTGGCACTGTTGTGTATACAGAGCCTTTTGTAATATTTAAGCACTAGTGCCCTGGTGTATGGAAAGTCAGTTGTGTCTTTCAGTGCCCTGACGCCCTGTCCGTCCTCCCCATAGACATCCCCTGCTCACACAGGCTGCTTCCCGGTGACCTCGGGGGGGCCTCCTGATCCTGCTGGTCTGACAGAGGTGGCCCAGTAAGCCATTCAGTCCAGGGCAGTGGTTCTGTCCTCTGTGGATCTCTGGTGCTTGAAGCTTTTGGAGTCCTGTGAAGGCCATTTTCAGTATTTCATAATAAAATTCCAGCAGAAATACCCGCCCACCCCTGTTTTGAGGTTTGGATCTGAGGCCTTCACATACAGCTACATCCACAGCACTATTTCGTTTTGAGACAGGGTTTTGCTGAGTCACTGTGTTGCTCAGGCTAGACTTGAACTTGTGATCCTCCTGCCTCAGCCTCCCGGAGTAGTGGGATTACAAGCGTATACCACTATGCATGCATGGCTCAGATGCATTTCAACCTTAAGAGTTCATTGACCAACTAAACAGTCACATTTAATAAGCACACCCTCCTCTCTAAGGGAAATGGAATACTGGTTTGCCTGGCCAGGTCAGAAGCTTTGATTGGCAGCATGTGTGCCTTTGAATGATGAAAACAGTAAGCTCCATGGATGGATCCGGTTGGGCTGGAGGGGTTTTTGAAGAGCAAGTCTGAGTGAGAGCATGAAGACCAAAAGGATTTTGGGGGGTCAGAAAGCAGAGTCTGTGGCCAGGGCACGGCCTGGCTGACTTCCTGCCGCACATGGCCAGAGCGGGAGATCCCCAGAGGTGCTCTTGCTGTTGCCTGGAGCCTATTTTCTAGGGGCTGTATTTTCACAGCTGACCCTTCTCACTTGCAAGCCTAGCAGCTGTGATGTGTTGAATTTGGGGGGCTTCCATGCTTTGAGACTATAAAATTAAATCGATTTGTGGTTCTCAGTTAGCTGTGGGGGGACAGGAAAGGAAGGGAATGTGAAATCTCTCAAGGTGTTTATGTTTTAAAATTAAATATTCTTGGTGTTTTGTCACAGCTTCTAGCAGCCAACGAATATGTGCTGACTCTTGGCCAAGTGAAGGTGGTGTGGGAACCACAGTGGGTCAGGGCAGGCCTCCCAGGGGTGACCAGTGTGGGCGTGGGGACAGTGGGAAGGTAGTTGAGTCACCTCTGCAGGGGTGGGGAGGTCTAGGCCAGAGGTGGCTCAGAGTGGTCCCTGTGAGCTCCAGAGAGGAGAGAAGAGATGGGCTTTGATGTGGGTTTCTGATGTGGGCTACCGAGAGCGGCAGAGCAACAGACACTGGTAGCTTCTGTGAACTCCAGAGCACCATAGTCAGTACCCAGCCTTGTGAGACCAGTGAGAAGTAGGCATGACCCATTTTATAGATGAAATTGTTGGGGGTCAGAAGGGGAGTGATGTGAATTGCATTTTGCTCAGTTTAGTGCTCAGTGTGAACTGGTCATAAGGTTTCCAGCATACTCTATAAGGTGAGGCACACAAGGGGTGCTGCAGGCTGGGTGACCAGATGTGTCCTATTTTAGGGAGTGGCTCTGTGATCTCCTGAGCCTTCCCAGCAACCCTTTCGCTGTTGTCTTTCCTTATTTCCAGTTTCTTTCATTTTTTTTTTCGGTACTGAGAACGGAACTCACAACCTTGTGCTTGCCAGGCAGGCGCTATGCCGCTGAGCTATATCGCCAGCCCCTTATTCCCTTAGAGTTGCATTCTTAGGTAGCCTGGCTTCTTCCTCCGTGTCATCCTGGGCAGCGTTCAACTCTCTCATTCTTTAAGTGGCTTCTCATAAAATCTGTGGGGATGAAGATTTCCCCACTGATGAACTTGCAGTCCCATCCCTGCACATGTATTGGGAGAAAGGCAGGCAACACACCACCTCCTGTCTAGCCTTTCCTTTTCTCTAAACTGGGGAAAGAAATGAAGAGCAGGCCACCTCTTGCTTCCGTTCAGCTGCCTGGTAAAAAAAGAAAAGTCAGCGTTAAACTAGAAGCATCTGCATCTCATTGTTGCAAGACAAAATGATGGACTTTCTAATTACAAGTGGGTACAGAGCTGTGGGTGTTGGCTTTGCTTTTTGTTTGTTTGATTTGGTGCTGGGAAAGGAACCCAGGCCTCACCCATGCTAAGTCTGTGCTCTCCCCCTGAGCTAAACTCTAGCTCCTTGTTTTCTTTTAATTTGCTGCTAATTGAAAGTATTTGTGTTTATTCTATTTCACTCCTTCTTGGAAGAGTCTATTCCTCAGTCTGCCTAGCATTTATTAAAAAGAAAGAAACTTGGCTTCATAAAAGATTTTTTAAAAAATACTTTATTTTCATAAAGCATACACTAAACACTTGCATTGTTTCAGCTTAATTTCAACTGTAAGCATCTAACTGATGCTTTACCCAGTTCAGAACCAGAACCACACTTTTAGAGATTCAGTCTGTGTCCAAATATTAATTGCTTTATTTATATTCTGTTCCTCCTCCTTCCCCCCCCTTTCCTTTTGTGTGTGTGTGTGTGTGTTTGTTTTTTTGAGACAGGATCTTGCTATGTAGTGTAGGCTGGCCTTGAGCTCATTTATGTAACCCAGGCTAGCCCCAAACTCAGCAGTCCTCCTGCCTCAGCCTCCTGAGTGCTGGGATAACAGGTATGCACTACCACACCCAGCTCTGACTTTCCTTTCTTTGAACAGTGACCCATGGACATAAAACGGTGGGCTACACCAAGGTAATAGTGGCTGAGCTGTCTTCATCTTTTTTTTTTTTTTTTTTGCATCAGTAATCAAACTCAGGACCTTGTGCTTGCCAGGCTGACACTGTGCTACTGAGCTATCTCCCTGGCCCTCAGTTTTGTTTTTTGAGACAGGGTTTTTCTATGTAGTTCATGCTAGCTTTGAACTCACGGCAGTCCTGGTTTAGACTCCTGGGTGCTGGGATTACAGGTGTCACCACCACTCCCCCATCTTCACCTAGCAGGGTGGACCTCTGGGGAAGGAGAGGATTTGGGTCTGGAGAGTAGGGATATCTTTCCAGTCCTGCTACTGGCTATAGCACTTCCTGTCTCCTGGGCCCACCTGGCAGCTGGATAACACCTGCCCTGCAAAGGTGGTGGTGGGACGTGCTCTGCAGTCTTTAGAAGCACAGTAGAAACCCTGCTGCGTGAATCACATGCGGACCTCTTGTCAGTTCTAAATGGAAATGTTCATATTTTTTGAACTATAAGCAGGCCCTAGCCATCCAAATGGTAGTTCATATTCAGTGACCACCCATGTCAGGGATTAGCAACAGGTGGCTTCATTGTGGAAAAAACTCTAAAAACCTATTTTATTTTGGGTTGGATATATGAATATGTTATCTTTCCAAAAAATTGATAAGCTTTATAACATGAAACAGTGGCAACTGCTTGGTTAAATTATTTGACTTTTTTTAAGAGGACTTTTGTGTGTGTCTTGAAATTAGCTCCCCAGGAGGTTGGTGGCACATAGCCTTTTCTCTAGCATGTCCTTGTGCATTCCCCAAGGAGACTGAGCCTGAAATGAGTGGGTTCTCGGGTCCCTTTGATAATGTGGCATGAAATTTGCATATCACCTGCAGGTATCTGACCGTGTGCTGTGTGTTGTCTCTGGTATGACATGTAAGACCATGTAAATGCTGTAGAGATAGTTGTTACACTGTGCTGTTGAAAAAATAGTGCAAGAGAAAAAAAACTGCCCATGGTCAGTGCAGACATAAGTTTTGGTTTTTCTTTTTGTTTTTTGAGACAAAGTCTTAATATGCAACCCAGGCTGGCCTCAAACTCATGGCGGTCATCCTGCCTCAATCTCCCCGAGTGATGGGATTACAGTTGTGCACCACCCCCAGTTGCAGACATAACTTTTAAGAAGCTTCTTCTCAGTCTGAAGCTGATCGCCTCTGCGGAAACAGAAAATAAGGAGCTGGAGGCCCACATGCTTGCTCTGCTCCGGGCCGGTGACCCCCACCTCCACCTTCTTTCAGCTCCATCCCTCTTCTTGTTTCTGCTCGGTGCCTTCCTAGTCTTGACTTAAGCCGCTGTCCTTCCTTGCTCCAAGGTGCAGATGGGCCATGAAAGCTCTGGTCAGAAAGCACCATGCATGCTAAAGGCGGCTTGTGTTGGAGCAGAGGAATAACATGAGCCAAAGAACCCTTCCTGGAAATGTAAATGACAGCGATCAGTTTCCCTCCTTCTTTTTTCTTTTAATATTTTTCTCATGATCTGTAATACATGCACACACAGAGAATGTGAAATGCTAGGTGTCCTGTCATGACTGTGTGCAGAATAAACCACCCTCCCCCCACCCTGGGTTTTGCTCCCTGAGCAGGGTCCTGGTGGATAATCGCCCAGGAGACTCTTGTGACGATGATTTCCCTGCTTTTCTTTACACCTTCTATTGGCTGCGAGGATCCCGAAACAGTGTAATTCCATTTGCCAGGCTCTGGCTTTCACACCGCACCCGGCCACTGTGTTCCTTCAGCTCAGCATTGTACAGGCTGCCCGTGCTGCACTTTGAGACTGGAGCTCACGCTGGTCACTGCCAGGCAGCACTCCCAGCGCATGTGAGCCAGTGCCTCCTTGTGGTTGGTGTTCTAGCGCTTTCATGTGTGTCTGCGCTCGGGGCTGTACATCTCTCGGGGCACTTGTACAACGCTTCTCCAGGTCCGTGTTTCTCAGGCTTTTTTTCATTGCTCCCCTCCCCTGGCAGCTATAACATTTCTAGAACTTATATTAATTAATACTAATTATAGGATGTTGTTGAGTCAAGTTGAGGTTTGGAGGGCCACCAATGATTATAACATCTAAGGGTTTTTTTCACCCCTAAAACCCAGTTTTTGCTCCTCTGTGCAGGATTTCCTCACCCTAATGAGACTATGTACTGCAGGGCCCATGCAAGGGATCAGAGTTGTTGGGTCAAAGACAAAGCACATCTCCAGCTCCACTTGATTGTGACAGATGTTTTCCAGAGCATCTGTACCAACTGAAATGATTGCCAGTCATATGTGCAGTCTTCCAGTGGGATGTGCACCCTTACCAGACTGGGTTTATCATAGTTTTGAATTTTTGCCAGTCTTCAGAGGCCATTGGGTTTGGATTTGTGTTTTCCCAATTACCACTGAGGTTAAAATCTTACATTTATCACTCACCTGGACCCCTCTTCTCTGCCGTTCTCTAAGAGCTCCTATATGTCCCTCTGGTTTAAGTCCTGTCAGGAGAAAGGGCAACAAGGGGCTAGGTGCTCGCTTGGAAAACCCGACGGGCCAAGGTGATGGGAGCTCCGATCGCAGAGCAGCCATTTGTCTTGGTCCTAGTCCCACACTTCTGACCCATGTCCCTATTTGCTAAGGGAAAGAACTGGCTTGGTTAGAGCAGTGGTTATCAACCCTGGCTGCCCATCAGAATTCCCTGGGATGCTTTTAGAAAGTATGTATGTTTGGACCATACCTGTGCCAGAAACCCCAGTTGAATCAGATTAGAGGTTTAGGTTGCGGAATCTGTCCAGCCTCACATTCTGCCAGGGTGAGAGCAAGTCATGGTTTCTGATCTGCTGGTCCACGCTGTGAACTGAGTGTGCCAGAGGACTGTTTCTCAGTAGGATATTATCTGATTTTACAATGAGATGTAAACAAGGAGGAAAATCCTTAATCAAGTCCATAGAGGAAATTCAGTATTAACATTCAGAAAACATGTTTGTTTGCAGTACTGAGTGTCAAACCCAGGGCCCACACATACCAGCCAGGTGCTGTACTTTGTGATTTTCAGAGTTTTTACCTGCATTTGCTGAGGGGTCAGCATAACAATCATCTTAAATGACAGACTTTGAGTAGCCATATTGACCTGGTTATGAATGACAGAAGCCAACAGTTTGCTTTGGTTTTGACATAATACAGTAATTTATTGCTCATGGAACCAAGCCATAAACTTGTGGGCCTCAGAATTCTGGAGCAGGGGATTTCATGTCAGGACATCTTTGTTTTTATCATGCATCTCTCTGCTGACTCAGTTCTCTTATTGTCAGTTGCTTGCTTGCTTGCTTGCTTTCTGTATATCAAGAAACATGGGCTGAGACAGTTCCAAAATCTCATTCTTCCTATAAAATGATCTTTTCCAGTAGCTTCAAAAGGGAAAATCTCAGATAGGGACTGTGATTGGCCAGGCCTGGGTCACATGACTTCTCTGTACCAGTGCAATAGTGTAGGGAAAGGCAGTCCTGATGGGCCAGTGGAGTGGGGGGAGCAGTGATTGGCAGTTGCCTTAGAACCCCTGATTGAGGGGAGGAACCGAAAGATATGGGAATGGGTTTGTGGGCGCTGAGCTTAAGGGACTGGTTGAAGAAGGTCCTTTGTGATCCATTCAGTTCTTACTGCTACTCCTGTGTCTGTTCCTGTCCCTCTTGAACAATTCTACTCTGCTATGTGCAGTTCAGAGTAAGGATCATGACATTCAGGTCCCCAGATTGGCTCCCAGGTTTGAGTTACTCTGCTTTCATATTTGCCCCTATCTCTTCAGCTAACTGCAAATACCAGAAAAGGACCCTTTTTTATTGAGTCTTTCGGGGAACTAGCTAGACAGCAGCCCTCCTACTACCCCACAAAGAGAGAAGGAAGTTCTCCTGGGCAAGAGCACAGCCTGCTTCCTTTCTCCAAGAGGCACAGAGGTTTCCTGCCTTGGGAAGGCCAGGGCCCTGAGGGTGCCACACCCCTTGGGGAACAGAGCTCTGCCCCCCTCTGGGACCTGGTGGACTCCAGCGGGGATCCTCAGCTCAGACTGAGCTGCTTCTTTCAGCCCAGGTGGCCACAGCCAGTTACAATGTCTTGGGCCCAGGCATGTGCTATAGTCTCTGTGCCGTCTAAGAAATTACTTAGCATGCTGGAACTTGTTGATAAACCCAGGTCTGTAATTAGGAACATAAACGACACAATGCAGGCCTCACACAAATGAGCCCTTGTGGGTATTACAGGCCCCTGTGGGTTATTCCACTGAAGAGCAGGATGGGGAGACTCTGGTGGCTGTTGAACAAATTGCTGCCAGATGTAGATTTCAATAAACACCATGCTGTTGCTCCTACCCAAAAGTGCTGGGAACTTCTTGAGGCACGGGAGGATCAGTTAACTGGAGCCCTCAGGAATGAATGGAGCCTCCTGGGTGTTTGTCCACAAAGCCAAGACAGGCCCTGGGGGCTCCTCTCCCCACCTGCTGCTGGTACAGCTTTATACCAGCCAGACCCCAGGGAACCTAACAGAAGCCTGAAATGGGGGTTCAAACCAGAGGTGTTGTGGGATGAGACAGGGCATGGCGTCGGGAAGCTGAGGAGCCTGCCATGTGCCCTGTGATGAATGAAACACCCTTCCCTCCCCTGGACTGAGAACAGGAGGAAGTGAGCTTTGTGGCAGTGACTGCACCCAGCCAGCATCAGGTCTTGGGGCGCTGTGTCTGCTCTCCGGCACAGGTTGGGGTCCAGACCCTCTGCTAAGGTGCTGCACTTTCAAAGGGGAGGGGAGGAGGGCGAGGGAGAATGTAAGATACCTGCAGAATGGACAGTTCGGAGCATTTCCCTGTCCCTTCCTTTTGGTAATGACCTCCTAAAAAAACAAGCACCAAGGGCTGGGGATATAGCTCAGTGGCACAAGCGCCTGCCTGGCAAGTGCAAGGTCCTGAGTTCAATTCCCAGTACCAAAAAAAAAGAAAAAAGCACCAAAGAGAAATTGGTCAAAGTCTTAAGATGTCTTTAGATCACCAACCATGTGGATTTCCTCTTTCCAGAGAGTTTGGCCTCTGGAGGGTGAGGTCTGTACCTTTCCCCTCTGTCCCACCCTCAGAGACTGATAGGTTCATTACCTATAGGTCCTTAGGAAACACGCACAGAAGTTGAACAGCAGGAAAAATGCAGGTGCTTCCCATGAAAACATATTACCCATGAGACCATGCTTTCTTCCTGAGTTCTGCAGGAGAGCTTTGGGCCAGGTGGCTGACTGGAACCTGGAGTGGAAGCCAGCAGGATCTGCTCTTTGTGGACCTTCAGGCAGACCTGGGCCTGGCCCCGAGCTCCTGGGGCCCTCAGGTTCACTGTGTTCTACCATTTACTTGAGTTCTCTCACATAATCTTTGCAGCTGTTGCATTTCACAGATGAGGAATCGAGGCACATGGCAGCCACACATGCTCGCCAGTAAATGTGAGAGCCCAGCAGTCCGGCTCCCAGCCTATGTTCTCCTTGCTCCTTGGAGCCTCTTCTGCCCACCAGCCAGACCTGGCCAGCACTGGCTGAATTCCTCTTCTAAGCGACAGGCCTCCCTCTCTGTAACCTCTACCTACAAGTCCCTCCACGTCTGCTCCCAGATTTGTTCTTCAGTGGATCCCCATGTCCGTGGTTCCCAGAGACTCAGTTTGACCCACGCAGAAGACTTGGGGACTAATTCCCAAACACCTACATGCTCAATGTACATGGTCCGCAGTGGAGTGTGTCCTGCTCTCCAGTCCCCGTATAGTCAGGGGGAGGCAGTTGGTAACACAAAGCCTCCACACGCGGCTGACAGAACTGTGAGCACTTGTTTACCACCAAGGTCTTCCTTCGGAGGGCCCATTCCATGCGAGTGGCAGAGACGTAAGAAGTCTTTGTACACCGAACTCCCTCTTCTGGAGCTGGACAGATTCTAGCTTTCTACATTGACTCATCTTTCTTGGGTCCACACCTCTGCCACTCAAGCCAAAGTCAGTTTTGTTTTGGGTTTTTTTTTTTTTTTTTTTTTGAGACAGGGTCTCGCTGTGCAGTTCAGGCTGGCCTCAAACTCGCAATGATGCTCCTGCCTCAGTCTCCCGAGTGCTGGGATTATAGGCATGCACCACCATGCCCGGCCACTCAACCCGAAGTCAGAATTCCCCATCACCACAACTGGTTTTCTGTGGTCTCTTTAGGTGAGTAACCCTGTGCATCATTGGTGACCCCATTGGGTCTTGATCCCCACCAGGTCCCTCCTCCAAGGCTGCCCTTGATGTGCAGAGTACCCTGGTGCTCCTCCGTGTGCTGAGTGCAGTCCCCATGGCATGGAAGGACTGTGAGACCCTGCAGAAACCAAGGAAGCCAGAGGCATCTGTTAATTCATTTAGCTGGTGCTGGTGATTGAAGCCAGGGTCTTCATGCTAACCTACATCTCCAGCCCTTTTTATTTATTATTCTGAGACAAGTTGCCACATGGTCCAAGCTGGGCTTGAACTTGCTATCCTCCTGTCGCAGCCTTACAGAGTGCTGGAAATACAGGTGTGTGCCCTTGTGCCTGAAACAACTCCAAGTTTCTGAATTGTTGCCAAGGAGAGTGTTTTTGCAAAGAGCAGTCCAGGGACAGGCCTGTGACATAGTGGGAGGAAAAGGTTATGGGCTGTGTTTCTAGGCCTGCCTGGTGTGATGGGGAGCTGGTAGATCTGCCTGGCAGAGTTCAGTCCAGGGGACCTCCTGGCCTACCATGTCACAGGGACAAAGGCCTGCTGCCACTTCTGGGAGAGTGGCTATTGTGTCCAAGAGAAAAACCCAGGGGTTCTCACGTAGTAACTGCTCTTTGTGGGCCTGTGATGCAGGCACCAGAAGTGACCCCATCTGTGGTTCCAGCACCTTGCATGAGAAGTGGTGTCCCAGGGCAGTGCATGATTCCATTATGCCTGTGGGGACATAGAGCAGTTCCATAGTCCCCAGGGCCAGAGAAAGTGACGATGGCCCTAGCTTTCTTTGGGGTGATGAAAGCGTTCTGGAGTTGGTGGCAACAGTTGCACAACCCTGTGAATATGCTAAAAGCCACTACATTGTACACTTGAAACAGGGAAGTAATGGTGTGTATTTAAAAGATGAAGATCCCTGTAATCCCAGAACTCAGGAAGCTGAGACAGGAAGATTCCTGTGAGTTTGAGGCCAGCCTAAACTACATAGTAAATTCAAGGCCAGCCAGGAATCTATAGCGAGACCCTGTCTCAAAAACAACAGCAAAAAAGTGTGAATGAGAAGGTGAAACCCATGATAAAGCTCACAAATCACATGCGCAAGTGGTGTGCTACTCCATAGTAAGACCCTGTCTCAAAACTCAAAACACAAACAAATAAACCACCGGATTGTTCCCTGTCTGGTGAGGAGTCAGCTTGCTGTCAGTAGGGCCCACAGCTGCCTGCATGGCCCAGGAAGAGGACAGCCATGGTATGGCATGGCCTTGAGAGACCTTGCAGTGTGGAAGGCCTGCCCACAAGCTCCAGTATACCTCAGGGTAATTCTGAGAGGTCTAAAGCCATCTTCACAAAAGAGAACAGCAGAGAACTCAAGAAGAGATGTGCTTGTAAAAGAGAACAATCCCAAACCTTGGCCGTCTATGCGCACCACCACAGGAGCTCAGTAAGCTCTCAGGCAGGGGGAGACGAGAGGCGGCTGTTTAAAAGTTCTAAGACGCTACAGCTGTTCTGGCTGGTCTTTCTCATTTCAGCACTGTTCCAGCTCATCTTCTTGGGGCAAATTCATTTGGCTCTTATGAGTCACGCTGCCCACAAATCATCTCTGGACAGAAGAGGACAAGGTGGCTCGCACTGTCCCCTTCCCTGGGTGGGCTGTGCTGCCTCCACCCACACCATACACATCAGGACTCTAAGGCCCGTGCACCCCGGTGACAGGTGGATGCTGGGGTGCATCTGCATTGCAAGGTCCAGCCCCACGTGTATCTGGGGCCAGTGACCGCCTCCACCCAGCTTAGCTCCTAGCTGGGACATTTGGCTGAGCCTAGGAGCTAAACTGACACAAGGCAGATGAGCAAGAGAGAAGCACACACATTTTATTAATTCTCACATGCAAATGGGACCCTCACAGGAGAGTGGAGACCAGATTCAGCCAGTGCAGATAGCATGTAAACCTTACAGACCAAGGGTGCTGTGTCTGTACAGAAATAAGACCTACGGCTCTAGGCTGGGGAGGTAGAGCCCAAGGAAGCCACTGTCAGGCTGATAAGGGCTATTTTAATTTGTTTATTTATACAGATCCTTTGCAGACGCTCATCACTAGTGATAAGTTATTTCCTTTCTTGGTGCAGAGAAAGCGTCTTTCTCAGAGAAATGCCATGGCTCCCTACAAGCAAGAGAAGACCAGGCCAGATGGTCCTTTCTGTCATTGCTGCTTCCTTGGCACCTTTGCTCAAAACAGTCATCATTAAGTTGGGCATGGTAGTGCACATCTGTATTTCCAGTATTTAGGAGGCTGAGGCAGGAGGATCATGTCGAGTTCAAGGCCAGCCTGTACTACATAGTGGGATCCTATCTCAAAAAAAGTCAATATACCATCTATGGTGTGATGCCCTGACTCCTTCAATGACTGTCCAGTGACCCTGATCAGCTGACTGGTACATTACATGGGCGTGTGTGTGTGTGTGTGTGTGTGTGTGTGTTGTTTGCATGTGTGTGGCATGTGTGGTGCCAGGGATAGAACCCAGGGCCGCAGGCATGCCAGGCAAGTACTCACCGCTGAGCTGCACCACAGCCCCTCTCAAAGCTGTCTGGATTCCACAGCTGTAATCTTTCCTCACGAGGGTTTTATTAGGATTAAGGAAAAGCCCACAACAGCAGAGAAAGGTCTATGTGCGTGAACGTCGCCATTACTGCCGTCTGAACCTTGCCCAGGTGAGCTTTCCCGTGGGGTAGCATTTCCTGTACTGTGTACCCAGCAGATCTGGCCAGCAGTTTTATTCAGATTGCCATGCAGAGAGACAAAGCTCTGGAAGGAGGAGACCAGCCTTGACGTATCCAGGGCCATGGCGTTGCTCAGTGGTGGAGCACACACCCAGCTTGTGCGAGGTTCCAGGTTTGACCCTGGGACTCAGAAAGAGGAAAGAAAACAAAACAAAAAAAACCTGTGCAGTGAAACCCCGCACAGCCAGTGTTCTCCCCGCCCTGGAGCATTTGCTGTTTTCCTAATGACTGTCATTTCTTTGAGAGAGCTTCTCACTTGTAGTCCATGCTGGTCCTGAACTCACAGTGTATCCTAGGGTAGCCTTGAACTTACAGTGACCCTACGCCTCCCCCAGCCCTAATGATCGCCTCAATTTCACCCTGAGCTGCCCACAGTTCCACCTTCACCCCAAGTGCTTTTCTGATGGAACTGGCTCTGCCCTAGCCTCAGGGTTGAAGCATAGCAGTCGAGGCCTATTTCCCTGGATACAGCAGTGAAGGCTGTGAGCCTTCATGTCCAAAGGAGCCATGGACTCTGGCAAGGATGTTTCAGCTGGGACACAAAGCCTGCTGCTGGGAGGGCAGCCACCAGACGCTAAGTGGGAGCCCACCAGGCACAGGAGCCCAGGCTGCCAGGCCAAGGTTGAGAGGGTGCTGTGGGGTCCCCTCCACACTAGGACCAGGCCACCCTGGAGCCACTGATATCCTAGTCTTGCTGGCCGTGTGGGCCAGCAGTTCTTTCCTTCTGGCTTTCCTGTCCCTGGCAGCCCTGAGTTCTGACCCCTACAGGACTGTGTTGCCCTGGTGCTCACTCTCTGCAGCCTGCATGTGGAGCAGGGGGCATCGGATACAACTGTGCAGTAAATTCTCACAGATGTGATCACACACGGATGCCCAGAACAAGGTAGCACTGTGGACCTCACGGAGCGGCACTGTCTCTACAGCAGTCACCAGCCACACGTGGTGGTTCGGGCTGAATTGGGTGAACACAAGATAGAATGACAGTTTCACACTGCTGGCTCTGCAGTGCTCAGCAGCCCTCAGCCGGAGGTGCCATAGTGGCAAGGAGATGTGGCTCCTGTCCTGGTGGAGAGAGCTGGCAGGAAGCACAGACTCGGGATGTGCCATCAAGAGGCCAAGTATTTGCTAGTGTTTGCTTGGAAAAGAGAGCATAACGTTTGAAAAGCTACCAGCCCCACTGAAAACACTGACGTTTAGAAAGTCAGCTTTATTTCTCTCAAGTACAGTTACTGCATATAAATTCTAAAGAAATCACTTGAAAAAAAAATACCGTCCAGATAGAGGGCCTCAAAACTGGAGATTCTCAGAGCACCTTGAATGTTTGCAGCCTTTTTGGGAAGTAAGTTCCTGATTTGAAGAGGAACTTCACTTGCATAGTAAAGTCCTACAGTTCCTCATGGGGCGGTTCCATCTCTGCCCAGTGGGACTCTCACGTGCCACCCATCACAATGCCAATTGTGAAATGGGGTGGTGAGACCGGCAGTTCTGGGAGATAAGATTCCTGGGGTACCCGAGAGCCCCCCTACAACTTATCCTTTCAAAATGTACAATTTGATCATTTTTAACCTACTGAGTTCTGCCAGGCATGGTGGCACACACCTGCAACCTCACCACTTGTGAGCACTTTGAGTTAGAGGACAGCCTGAACTACATATCTGGACTGTGTTTCAAAAAAAAAAAAAAATTGAGTTGTGCACTCATCACTGTGCTCTGTTTACAACATTTTTATCACCCCAGAAAAAAGCCCTGTCCTGCACAGTGGGCAGCACTAGCTCCGTGCCCCCTCTACTCGCTCTAAGCACAGAGGGCCTTCTCTCTGTTTCTCTCAGGATTGCCTCTTCTGCACATTTCACGTGAGTGGAATCCCACAGCATGTGGTCTTTGGCTGGCTGCTTCTACTTAGCATGACGCTTCCACCCAGTCCGCATGTTGTAGCCCATATCAGGGTGCTGTTCCCTTTGAAGTTGAATGAGGCCCCCTGGTGTAGATACAGCACGTTCTGTTCACCTGTCCGTCCACTGGTAGCCAGTGGGGTCCTTCCCCCTCTCTGGATGTTGTGAGTCAGGCTGCTGTGAACCTCCACACCTTGATGCAAGTTGTCATGTGAGTGCGCGTTTCAGTTTGCAGGGGTACACCTGGAAGTGGGGTCACCAGGCCCAAGGTCACTCTGCCTGGTGCTTTTCTTTGAATAGCTTCAGACCTTCCCGTACTTAACTCGGTGCTACTGAGCTCAGCACTACCGCAGTGTGCCTTCTCTGGGAAGTCTAAACGCAGCAGGGCAGACATAAGCCGGGTCTCTTCTCCACACCCCACAGTGCTTACCTACCACCATGTCTGCCTAGCAGAAAGCACAGTGCCGTTTGGATGAGATCCCTCAGCAGAGAGGAGCACAGTGCTGTCTCAGTGCTGCTCGCCGATGGGTGCCAGGACGAGTGGCAAGTACCCAAGACAATGAGTGCCCGACGCACTGTTTTTAGGGCAGCAGCTCACAAGGCACAATGACACTGATAGGTGAGCCTGTGCATTGAGCACAAAACAAGTCCTGGGACAAGATTTTCATGTTAGAATTCAACAGGGACCAAATTTGCATCTTGTAAAGCAGTTCGGTACCGAGGTGTAATTGCAGAAACTCCAGAAGTTCTCTGGTTTGCATCGCTTCTCTCCTGTCAGGCAGTGTCTGTACTCTTAAAGTATTTGTCCTCTCCATGGCCTGGATGTCGGAGGTCTCTGGGTGTTCAGATGCCAGCGTGTGACCCCCCCACAGGTCTGAGCATCCCAGTGGGGGCAAGACAATCGGCTCCCCACCCAGCTCCTTCCCGACACCCCACAGGGTTTGTATGTTTATGGCCATGGCCAAAAGGTAAAGTGGTCAGGGGCACAGGGCACAGGGGCAGCAAAGTCTCCCTTCTCTTTCTCTTTCAACCAGACCGGAGCAAGGCAGCGTCAGGGGCACAGTGAGGAGAGGCCACATCTGCCTTTGGTGCCCGGAGGTGAGGCCAGAAGCTGTGTTCTCCACTCTTGCAGCACGAAGTGGGAGTGGCATGGCCTGGGCATGATAAGCAGCTGCTTTGAAGTGCACCGTATGGCTGGGGACTCTGGCTTTTGATCCCGCAGCAGCAGATGGCAACTGTGAGTGGTGACGGTCACCAGATAGGGAGCGGGCTGGGTTCCCAGCTGGAACAGGAGTTTGCAAGAGCAAGGGAGCCAGACCTCTTCTTAGCCTCGCTGCTTTTTCATGAACCTTTATCTGGGGACCTTTCAGGAGCCAGGATTGTTCCACACCAGGAGTTCCATGAACTTGAGTGAATGAGAGAATTTATGTTCATCTTCTCTTGTGGGTGGGGGCGGGGGGAAGCAGAGCTCTGTAATCTATAACTTTAGCGTGCCGTGGTGGCGTGCAACTGCAGTCCCAGCTACTCAGGGGGCTGAGGGAGAAGGAACACTCGAGCCCAGCACTTCAAGGCCAGCTTGGACAGCACAGTACGACCCCTGTCTCGAAAACAAATGCACAGAAAAAGTTCAAACTGGGTAGCACTCAGTGAACACATAGTAACTTGCTGGTCTGGGATGACAAACAGACTATTTCTCTCAGGTGCTTGTGGCTGTGTGGAGGGTTGTGCTGGGCAGGATTTATGAGGCCACTTCCAGGCTCAGCCTGAGAGATGATCATATGGATTGGTGGTTTGCATACAAACACGTAAGGCAGTGTGGGGCAGCAGAGTATGTATGTTAGTGTCTTCCTAGACCTTGCACTCCCTGAAGTCAGGGGACTGAATCTTGGCAAACACAGCCTCAGGCACCCACGTGTCCCTGGCGTGGAGTACATAACTAGCAAGGACATGTTGGGTGGATTTTCTGGTTCTGGAATTGGCCCATAATTCTAAGTGAGTATGTCTTAAATGCCTTCATTAGTAAATAAAATTTTGTAGCAGAAATATTTCCTAGAGTACTTTGATTTTTATGAAACTAGCCCCTGTTGTTTTCAAAACAGCCCTGCATTTTGCTAAAGCAAATTTCAATGATTTCCAGGTTAAATTGGCCACTCAAAGCTGGTGTTTTCCTCTTCTGTTTTGGAAAAGGGCATTTTGGAAAGAACACAGGCATGGAAGTCAGATTGGCTTTTGGTAACACGTAGCCCTCAGCTCGTTACCCTCCACTGTAGGACTCAGTTCCCGCTGTGAAGCTAGAGAATTGAACATATGCACTCTTTGATTCTATGAAACACAGCATCAAGGATAGACAAGAGAACTGGTTTCAACTAGATCATGTCTGTCTCCTCCTGGCTGGTCATTTCTTTGACTTCAGCCTTTCGTTCTGCTCTAGGACCCTAGGGTCAGGAGAGGGGGATCCTGACAGGGAAGTGCCAACATATGGGACATCTTGGCATCTCTGCAGATAGTGACATGAGACTTGCCCTATATTCATAGATGACTGTGGTTTGTGTAATACATGAAAATATGATGTATCATTGCAGACACATGTCTTGGCTGACATTCAGCCCCAAGAAGCTGACAAATATATATGCTTTTATATTTATTTACATTCTGCCTGATTCCAAAAAATGAAAAAGATTTAAGATAGCTATACTCAAAAGCGTAGAAACATAAAAGCCTAAGAGCCAAGTTTTTTTAAAAAGTGATTACATTTGGAAACTTAAACTACAGAAAGCTTCCAGGGTTTGATAGGAAAGGTGACTTAGTAGTTCCTGGCAGCCAGAGAAAAGAAGAAAATAGTAGGCTTCCCTTCCCAGACTGCCTGAGTCTGCTAAGAGCCCAAGGTAGTAGCTATGCAGGTGCAATTTGTTACCCAGCCGGGCATGCTCCGGCCTGTTGCTAAGGCCATTGCTGTCAGTAACAAAGCCATTACCTTACAGGCCAGGATGCTATCCTAGACCAATCCTCATTTAATTGTAATTGCTGTCTTACTAGGAGCCCGGCCACCATAATACTAGAAGAGTTTCCTTATCCATGGATTCACTTTTTGCAGTTTCAGTTTCATAAGCTTAGTTGTGGTCCAGAAATGGTCAATGAAAAATTCCATAAATGAGCAGGTGATAAGTTTTGAACTGTGTGCTATCCTAAGAGCATGGGGCATCTCTTCTGGCTCTCCATCCTGCCCAGGGACCCGAGGCATCCTTCTGTCCAGTGCCCTGATGCTGTGGACACTTAGAGGCCAGCTCGGTTACTCAGTCCACCATCACAGAGTGCAGAGCTGTGGCTGGGCAGCCCTCCCTTTACCCAAGGGTCGCCCCACAGCATAAAGGTGGTGATGCTGAGGGTTTTACACAGGTTTTTCTTGTAACTGTCCTATTTTACTCTTATTGATGCTAATCTTTTGCTGTGCCTATTTGACACATAAAACTTTCTCCTAGCTATGGATAGGAGGAAGCATGTATAGCTAGTGCTTGATATTCTCCTTGGTCTCAGGCATCCACTGGGAGTCTTGGAGCACCCCCCACAGGTGAGGGGGGCTGTGATGCCACATGCCATGTGCTGTTTTAACCCCTTCATGTGTGTTAACGTATCTGGTCCTTACTGCAGCCATGTGAGTTAGGAACAGTGGTCTGGGGTCTATAGCCATGTTTCCTGCACCAGCTGCCTCTCATGGGCCTAAGGTACTGGAAGAATTTAACTTCCCACTACTAGAGCCATCACAGGCCAGAATGTCTCACCCAAAAAATGCACAGCCAGTTGAAAGGGTAAGGAGGCCACATTGCGGTATACCTGGGTACACTAATTGCTTGCCCGCTAAGTGACTGGCATCTCAGCATTGTGTTAAGGGGGCATCTTGAGCTTTGAAGGAAGAAGCAGTGCAGGCTCTGTCTGAGGTTTCTTTTGCATCTTTCAGTGGCAGCACAGGTGGTCTTGGTCCGCCTCAGGGACACCCCACCCACCACACCCGTGGCACTCGTACCCCAGCTTCCTCAATGGGCAGCTGCCTGGACAGCTATGACGAGGAGGTTGTGGGCTCAGCTGTGGAGACAGGGTCATGCCTTGGACTGAGGCCTGTCACAGAGAGGGTAGAGCTTGGCACATCTTTGCCAGCTGTGGTTTAGTTCAAGATCGAGGGTTTCTCTAAACTGCGTGGCTTTGGAGATGATCTTCCCTACAGGTTTCTTTCCATTCAAGAGGAAAATGGAATGGAGCAATTCTCATAATTCATTCTGTCAGTCCACAGAAAGTTCATGAAGGCCCATTCTGTATGAGACACACAAAAATGAAAGACAAGTCAAAGTCCCTGCCCATTCACCAAATTTTATTTTACCCAAAGACATACAAATTTTAACAAAAAAATGTCTATACAGTGAGATGATTGTTCTGAGTGCTGTTGGGTACAAAAGAAAAGACCACTGACTGCTGGAAGGGCAAACAGGTGACTGCACAGGTGAAGTGTCTAGTCATTCTGAGTCCAGGATGTGTGAAGTGCTTTGAGGTCACCCGGTGTGACCAGCACCCCTCCTGCTATGTGTGACTCCCTAAGAATATGTGTGATGCCACCATTGGTGAGTCGTCTCCTTTGAGTCTTGATACACTTAGATACCCAGGAAGAGGGATGTGTAACGGCTTTGTCATGAAGGATCACTCTTTTAGATGCTGAACTAGGGACGGAACCTTTGCAGAGAATGAGCCTGAGCTGGGGCTTGTGGAAGCCAGACACCCAGGACTAGGATGGTAGGCGGAAGCCGTGCTGCAAGGGAAAGCCTGAGAGGCCAGAGACAGCCAGTACTGGTATGTTCTGCCCCTGCGGGGCATCTCATGGGGTAGGCAGCGCTGTCCTGGAAGAGAAGGTGCCTTTGGCTCCACCCTAGCAGTCCCAGGCCTTGCGTGGGCCTACAGGGTCACTCTTGTGGCTGTCCATCCTGCCTCATCTCAGCCTGTCCCACATTTAGACTTGGTTGCTTTCAGCTCCCCGTTCCTGATGCCATTTATGAATTATTCAAGACTCATTTTCCAGTGAGAGAAGCCCACCATGGATTAGCATAAGCAAGCGGAGGTCCAGGGCCCAGAACCACACTGCAAGATGCGTTCCTTTCGCCCGCCATGGAGGAGCCCGGCTCAACAGCAGGAGCAGGCTCACTGTGCGATAGACCCAGAAGGCATGGACATGGCTACCCCAGCTTTCACCAGTGTGGACTGTACCACATCCTCTTCCATCCTGAATTGAAAACTTGGGCCCAGCTGGGTCTGTTGCCATTTGGGTGCCAGAAAGGGCAGGGCAGAGGGCAAAATCTGTAAAGGAACATGGGAAGGTGCTGGGCAGACAAAATCCAGGCAAGTGAGAAGCCAGAGAGTGTGTCAGGGGAGGTGTGAGTGAGTAATGTAAGTGACAGGAGCAAACTGAAAACTGGAGGTGTGGCAAACGGGCTGCACTTCCTAACTGACTGCACCTCTGTCAGCTCTCCTGGTTCACTAGCCATCCCTGGTGCCCCTGATTGCTGGGTGCTCTCGGCAGTAACTGGTGTCTAGGACACCTCATGCTCCATTCCCATAGTCAAGGCATACACTTTCCAAAAGTCACTGGTGTTTCCTGTCAAACTAGGGCTCCCAGAGAGACTTCATGTCCTTCTCCAAGACCATGCAATACCCCCAAATGGAAAGGGCATGCAGAAGGCAAGGCATTTCAGTGAAAACCAACTTCTCTCAGATCTGATGACAGTGAGTGGCCAGGAGCCGTGGCTCCTTAAGGCGGGGACAGGGCTCGGACCTCTCATGCAGACTAGGTTCTGGAGTGGGCCCTTCATATCCAGATGCTCTGCTGCCAGCACCCCGCTGAAGGCGAGCTGAGGGTCACCAGAGCCGCCCCTTCTCTGTAAGATGGAAATACTGCTATAGCCTTGCTGGGTACCAGGAAATTGAACAAGAGAGCATGCCTAAGGCTCTGCATACAGCTCCTGGCACCCAGTAAGCACTCGACAGACACTGTGTCAACCGTGTCATCATGGTTAACAATCATATCTTAAAGTGAGACGCATATAGTGCATTATATGGTTTTACACTAATCTTATGTTAAGTGAGGATGTTATTCCCATCAAAAATTGATGAATTTATTTTTAACAGCAAGAAATAAAGTGGCCATAAATGAAGATCACTTTTATCAGATTAGTTCCTGAAAATGTGAGTCACTTTTGTGCAAGTATGAAGGGCACGCCTAGGCCTAGAAAGTTCTAGAGCTGAGTGAGGCCCTGCTCTGCCAGAATGAGCCTGTACATAGGACCTCTTGCTTCCATGGTATGTTCGGCTCTTGTAAAAATAAAAATCTCCCAGAAGATGAAGGAGGGGAGATAATTGGGCGTCCCTCGCTGGCCTTGTAGGCCTCCAGTCTGGCTCTATTCTTAGCTTTGCTCCCTGGACTCGTAATCTAGAAGTTGGAACATTCTTTTCATTGGTGTCTGTCACACAGGACAGTGAAGTTTAGCTCTAATTATATTTAGGGCATCTGGATCCTACTCAGTGATTCTGGCTCTGTTTAGCCCTAAAGTCTGCAGCTTATTCCTAATGTGGAAAATGGAATAATCCCCCAGGCACGAGAAGAAGGTCTCTGGTGTTTGGGCTGCTGTTACTATAGCAAGTAGCGGCCACAGACATCACGGGACTAGTTACACAAGGCAGCATGGTGACAGTGGCTCAGAGGCCCTTGCCAAGGGCCTGAAGGATTTATGGCTTTTTGAATTCCGAATGAGACATAAATATCTTTGGCCCCCTCTTAACTTTGGACCCTATACAAAGAAGGTGAGAAAATTCTGCAGCAAATTCTAGAGTGGTTAGCTGCTAAAGAACAGTTGAGTTTTAAAGGGCACAGAATCCTTGCTTGGCAGAAACACAGTGGCCACTTGTCCCTGTGTGCTTTGCCAAGTCCCTTCCCTTCTCCTCTCCCTGTGGGAGCTGTCAGGACTCCCCCGGAGCCTTGGGAGGCAGTGTGGTACAATGGAAAAAGCTGTGAGGCCGGATGGCAGCTTGTAAGCGCCAGGACTTTCCATAAGGCCCTCAGACTCTGAACCTCTTGCGCTTTATGAAGTACAGGGAAAAGTGACCCCCTCTCGAGGGCGGGTGAGGGTGGAAGTGTGTTGAATGGCACATGTGGGACCCGGATGTTAGCCACACTTACGTTAGAACTACAGCTTTCAGCGCACTGGCTGCGATTCCTAGATTGCAGAGTTCTGTGGATGTCTCAAGAGGAGAGAGCCCCTCTGTTCTGCAGGTTGTTTGGTTTCTTGAGTTGCTGAGAAAGAACATGGGGTATTGGGTAGGAACAGCTTTTCAGTCCAGCAGTTCTTGAGTTTAAAGCACTGTTTACTAGCCATAAAACCCAGGCAGTTCACCAAACGGTTATTCTGTTTCCTCATGTGTAGAACACACACAAACCAAGTAACCATCCTCTATCCTGTTTTGATTTCTACATGACTCTTACCACTATTTCAGGTTATTTGTTTATTTGTTTTGTTTTTGTCTTTTTGAGACAGGGTCTCGCTGTGTAGTTCAGACTGGCCTTGAGCTCACCTTATAACTCAGGCTGGTCTTGAACTTGCAACAATCCTCAAACCTCAGCCTCCCAAGTGCTGAGATTACAGGCATGCACCACCCCGCCCAGCTCCTATTCATTTATTTGTATTTCTGCTCAGTATCCCATTCCAGCTCCATTCAAATCCCCAAAGGAGCAAATACTTCATGTCCTGTTTGCCACTTCATAAGCCTTACCTAAAATCATGACTCATATGTTGCTACTTATTCTTTTCATCTTTGGCTTCTTTTAGACCAAAATAATGCAGAATTAAAAAAAAAAATCTCTCCTCTGGGGCCATGGCTAAATGTGTACAAAGTCGCCAGGTGAGAGACTGGGCATATCCAGCTGCTGTTTCCTGAAGATGTGCACTCAGCCTCTGATGGTAGTTAGGCCAGTGACATCGGAATACGGACTGCTGATCCCAGCTTGGGAGAGAGTGTGACTTTCCATCCTGCTTGCCCTTTAGTGTGGCTAGGCAGGGCTCAAAAAGCTCTTGGGTTTCAGTTCATCTAGGAAGGTATTTAGCAAATTATTTTTAACCATTTGGATTCGGTACAAATCACCCGAGGAATCTGCAGTCTCGGCACAAGTGCAGGATGAGTGGAAGGGAGAAGCAGAGCTGGGGGGAGGGCACAGGTGTCCTGCAGCTGCCCGGAGGGACTGGGTCCCTTCCCTGACCCAGGCCTGTGCCCCAGTGCCTCCACTTTGATGCTTATTTACTTCGTACCCTGGAGGTCACTAAGGTTCCTGAAGGGACCCCATGGCCCTCTGGATACTTGAAATCAGGCACTGGGGTAGTCAGGATGTGTGGACAGGTAAATGTCCAACCTGCGAGTCTCATATCATGCGTTAGACCCTCCCTAGGAAGAGCTGGCCTTCATGGTAGGGAATTGGGGCATAGAGGAAACTGGCCCTGGGAAGAGCATGTCTCAAGCCCTGAGACTAGTTCCTCTGAGTTCTGTGCAGGCTCAGGAGGGCTGAAGGCTGGGGTAGGTGGTCCCTGCATACCCCGCAGGCTGTGTGCAAAATGCAGCACATGCATCCGAGGTAGCCTGGAGGGTTGATTTCATCCACCTTTCAGCGGGTACCACTGTTGGTCCAGAACAGGTTTAGAACCCCTGTTCTCCACAGGCCTCGTGGATCCCCGCAGTATCTGCTGACTCTGCACATCAGCCCCTGCCCCCAGGCTCCATGTGGGTGGGTTGGGGCAGACATGCTGAGGCTGCTCACAGCTGCCTGGTCTTGTTGGGCTTTGCACTGCGGCTCTCTCATCTCTTACTGGGTTGGCTCATTTGCACAATTAAGTCAGGCCCGCTGGTCATCAAGCCCTGACTTGTGAGGAGAGATGGCTCATGGGAGAAGGTTGTAGGCAAGTTGAGAAATAAGGTGCCTCTGAATATCTGGCTTTAAAAAGAAAGGAAAATAACCCCAAACCTACCTTTGAATGCACTGATTTTCTTCCTCCAATCACACTCTGTCCCAGCTGTCTCTACACTCGGTGAGGGGGAGCGCGGGTGTGCCTGACTCTGCCACCCAAGCAAGTATTTCTCCTTCCAGGAGTGTCTGTTCTTCCTCTGTCCAGCCCCATTCCCAAGGCCCGTGCCTGCCTGGTGAGGTTCCTCCTGGGCTCACAGACAGCACGTGTGTGTGTGTGTGTGTGTGTGTGCGCGCGCGCACGTGCGTATGATTGTTTCTGTGCTTTCCTTACAACAAAATTCCATTCCCTGTAAGATGGAGAACTCTTTGGGGTGTGAACAGCTGCCACTATGTGTGTCTTGGTTTCTTTTGATGGGAGTTTTGCCCCCCTCAGCAGGGGCAGGGCAGCTTCTCTGTGTTGTATATTGCTGCGGTGTGCTCTGTGAAACCCCAGAGGCTGGCTAATCTTCACTTCAGGGTAAGACAGGCCATTCATGTGGCTCCAGCCCCTAGCCTTGTCACCCTCCTGCCACCCCCCTGTGTGAGGTCTGTCTGCCTGGCAAATGCCACCTCAGTCTTCCAAGCTTCTCAGTCCCTGTCCCACTTGTCAGGGAGGATTGTCACTATGTGTGAGCTCCTTGACAATGAAGACCTCCTTCTGGCCCTCTCTGCACCCGTCCCTCTCTAGCCCACACACCTGTTCATCACTTCAGAAGAGCATCTTTGAATGAATGGATGGATGGTTGTGCATTTCCTTCTGGGCGTGGAGGTGGACAGAGGGGATCAGAGAGGTAATAATAGAAAGTCTACTTATGTCTCCAGTGACCTCATTGTACAGTTGTCTCATTTATCATCAGCAGATGCTGGTCAGGTGGTGAGAAAGGAGGGGGTTCCCCAGTGTCTCAAATATTTTAACTCTTATTTTTATAGAGAATTCAGAAAAGTACTTCCTGGAGTCCTCCTTTTAGATGGCTCCTTCAGGATTAATACATTCCCACTGGCTTGAACCACCAGGGGAACCTGCGTGACTGTCCTATGGGGTGGTTTGCACCCCTAGTGGTACAAACAGATTAGTCACTTTTATTGGTATTTTTACTAATATAATTAATAAAAATCTACCTAATGGGTGTTTCAAGCCACTGAGCAGTGAGATATATTCTGGCCCTGTTGCAAATGTGTTGAACTCTACAAGATTACTGTATCCATCCAATTCTTTGGGTTAGAAGTTAGATGCTAACTCAGACTAAAGCAAACGTGAATGTGTCCACAGTGCCGAAAAACTCACAGGTACCCATCACTAGATCCACGTGTGCAGAAAATGTCAGTTGTGAATGTTTTGACCTTTTTCTATGTTGTCCATTCTTAGGCAGGCTCTTGCCTCCTGGTAGCAAGATGGCAGCTGTAGCCCTGGAACCACATCCCCAAGCACAGCCATGCCCAGGAAAGAGCATTGTTCACCCTAGTACCAGCTAAGGTCTCGCCTCATTGGTCCACTATTACCCAATCAGTATGGCTGTGGGGTGCACCTCTGCCTCTCATAGGTCAGATCTGCTATGTCCCACCTCTGGAATGAGGAGTGACGCAGCCCCATCCAGGAGTCAGGGAGAAATTGCTATATGATTAGAAAACTGCTGTGATTCTCAGAGGGTTGAGCAAGCAGGGTGACAGATGCCCACCATGGTTATATTTCCTTCCCTTTTTTGTCGTGGTATTTGTGTTATTCCCTATACCCAGTTGGTGTGGCAGAGTCCATGCAAGAGGCTTGCATTGTCCTTTTTCTCTAGATGCCAGCTTCACAGGATCTTTGAAGACAGGCAGCTCGCTGCTTGCTTTGACTGATTTTTGCTACAGCCTAGATGGGCTCAGTGGCCACCGTGATCGTGGCAGAGCCTCAGGATGCCACACAGAGGGACATGCACACAGCTGTTCGCTGCAGTGACTTGTTTTTTGGTGTATCCCCGAATACTGAAGTTCCCACTGGTTTGCAGCCTGGAATCTTGTTTCGAGTTCTCTCATACTACATAATTTGTCTTTCTTTTCGTGACTTCCCAGTGACTTCTGATGCCCAGTAACTGCTTGCTTCTGTCAGTCAGTGACTTTTTCTGGTATTCAGCCTAAACTGCCCACTTTTCACTGTGATTAGACCATTCAGTGCCTATATACATAGCTGCTTCTTGTATGGAGAGTGGCAATAAAACATGAGAGACCTTTGAGCCTTGTTTTTTTTTTTAATTAATGGTTTATGTTTCCCTGCTATTTTCTACTGTGTTCGTCAGGTTTCTGTTAGTGCAGCAAATACCTGAGATATTCAATGTAAAAAGTGGGAAAGTCTCCCATGGTTCACAGTTTTGGAGGTGTTAGTCCACGGTCAGAGGGCCCTTGCCTTCCCGCTCACCCAGAAAGGTCACTGTGATTTATCCAGTGCCAGTTTTCTGTTGAGCACGGACAGGTCCCTTTTGCAGATCCTCCCACTGCGTCTCCTAGATACATTTGTGGGGTGGGCAAAGGAAGGCCAGAAGAGGGTAAGTTATTTACCAAAGATCTGAGAATAGGTATGAAATAGGATTCGGTTCTGAGTCTGCTGGACATGAGAGGCCATCACCCACCCAAGAATTGGGCTGGACACTTGAGGATGCTGAAGAAGCCTGAGATCCAGTTTCTGACCTAAAGATAAGGGCACAGTGAGCTGCTGGCAGCGGTGAGTGTGGACTGAGGTGGGAGTGCTCTAGGCACTGTGCGGGTGGTGTGTAGTTCTGCCTCGGAGATCTGCTGCTGGCTGAGCCTGGCTGGGAGTGCCTGAGTACATATTAAAGGAAGAGTTGAACTGAAAGGTAGCTCTGCTGCTGGGCTCACAGTGGGCATATGTGTAGTTTTGTTCATGCCCTATGAACTCAGTCCTTTGTGTCTCCTCAGACTTCTGTTGAGTCCTCGAACCCCAGACAGCCCTGAATTTCTTCACATGTGTTCAGTGCTCACGCCACCTGCTTTTTAGGCCTGGGACACTGTTGTGACCCTGTCTCTGCACACCTGAGTGGCATGACAGTACTCATCTGGGTCCTGTGTCTGTGCCCCTTTGTTGGGTCAGTCTGGGCAGCCAGGGCTCACTGTGTGTGTGGTCAGCTACGTGTCACCAAGTAGCCACTGCCTGCCTGCAGGCTTCATAGGAGGCATGGCGTGCTTACCCACTGAGTGCGCCATGCCTGGTGTACTTTACGCCTGCAGTCCTGTGGTCAAGACAGACAAGAGCTGGTCTCTACCTTCATGGGGCTGGCATTCCAGTTTTGTAAACAAATGAAAAGGACACTTTGCGCCAGTAATGAGCCCAGTAGTGACAGAAAAGCTCTGCGATAGAAAGGCCTGGTGTGGTGACAGAGGCGTGGAGTGCAGAGTTGAGAGTCAGCCCCCATTGTCAGTGAGGGCCCATACGGAAGGGCTTCTGACCACTGAGGGGAGGAGCTGCAGTGTCCAGTGCAGCAGGGGTGGCGGGGCCAGCAGAACAAGTTGGGACAGTCTGGGAAGTGAGACTGGGTGGGGATAGGGTGCAAGAGACAGACGGCGTGTGACGTGCCCTGGAGATGAGAGCCAGCGTGTGCTGTGCTTTAAGCAGGGGAGTGACAGGGAGAGATGACTGGGGAAGGGGTCAGGGTGTGCAGGGGATGAAACAAGGGTGGTGGGGCTGAGCAGTGAGCGTGGTGGGCTGTGTGACCACCGACCCGGTCAGAGACCCAGGCGAGGGACTGGGCGCTCTCCCAAAGTGAGTGACGGCTGTGGTCGTTCCCAGGGGCTGAGCGTGCACTGTGCCCAGCACAGAGCTGTAGGTGCGTCCCCTCCTCAAGTCCTCGAAAATTCCTCCCCCCACAGCCCTTCATCTGGGTTTGTCATCAGGGGCTCTTGCTGCAGAGGAAGAAGCGAGGTCCTTGGAAGTGAGGAGCGGGCACAGAGGCCGCATGTCTGGCAGGCCACCAGCCGAGGACATTCATCAGGAGGCCTTGGAGTTTGCTGGTGACCTTGAGGGGCAAAGAAGCAGACTGGGTACCCATCTGGGGAATATTCTGCAGAGAGAAGTGGATGGGACAGATGTGGCTGCAGCCCCCATGGCCTTCAAGGGTAGGAGTGGCTTCTCCAATGAGGGTTTGCTGGTAGTTTTCTTGGAAATCCATTATCCAAAATGGAGTCACTCTGGCACGCCCAGGTCTGAGACACCTGCCGGAGGGACTGCCTTAAAGAGCAAGGCAGGAAACAGCCTGCTTCCCTTTAGGACTGTCTTTACTTTGTGGTGGATGATGACACCTCCAGCTACAGCCTCAAGACTAATAGCTGACTGGGGAGAGGGCAGGGTGAATGGCTGGGGATGGAACCCAGGGCCTGGCACCCGATGGGCCATACCCCTGCCTTAACTAATAACTTTGCCCAGTAACCGCCGCTGCTTGCCAGCTCCCCAGAGCACCCAATGTACTTTCTTTCCTAAGAATTTGCATGGATTTCTCTCTCCTAACAAAACATCCAAGCTTTCTTTCATTCTGTGGAGGTACCAGAGGCCACCCTGGCCTGTACATGGGTGTCTTGGATTGTAGTCCCAAGTAAAAGTTCCTTTGTTGGAGAGTCACCTCTGTAATCTTGTTTGACAGCTTAGAATGTTGGGAAAATGTGCTGGTGTCAGAATTGATTTCCTTCACCTTCTGCCAGGTCAGTTTTAAGCTGACGTGGTATCTGAAGATCTGTCTTGGCCTGTCTGTGTCCTGCACCCCAGTTAGGCAGAGGATGATTCTGCTAACCTCATTCTGTCTGTGTCTGTCTGTCTGTCCCACACACATGACACATGCCAGCCCAGGACCACAGTGTTCTGGTGTCTCAAGAGAACCAGGACAGTTTATTCTGTTTGCCTTGGGACAAAAAAATGAACCTCTGGAGTGAAGCTTTCCCCAGGTGCTCAGGGCCCTGGCACAGGCATCATCCCAAAGACCAAGGGGAAGTAGAGGTAATGTTTCTTTGGGTGCTGGAAGCCACTGGAAAGGCAGGTCACATCCTGCTCCTTGGGCACTCTTAAGGCGTAGGGAATGTGGGAGTCCCCCGTGGCCTCACCTGTGGGAACACACTGGGTGCTTCTGCTTTCCTCTTCCTCCTTTCTCAAGAGGAATCGCTGTTGCTGCCAGCTCTCTGCCAGCATTCACTCAGCACCATCTAGAGGCCTGGGGTTTGCCCTGGCCAGGCTGAGATAGGGGTGCAGATCCCCGATGACTGCAGTTCAAGAACTTCTGTCTCATTGTGTTCACAAACATCGAGTTGCAGCCCAGCCCGTCACTGCCAGTGGGCCCGTTTTATATGGAGAGGTTTCTGTTTTCCTCTTAGACGAGCAGTCCTGTTTGCTAGAGCTGAGATCATCACAGCCATTTCAGTGAAGACTCTGGGTCCGAATATAATTATACTTCCCAGAGATATGGTCCTGGCCTGGCCAAGTGAGGCTGGAAAATGAATAGGACCCATAGAAGAACACGGTCACTGCTACAAGGTAGATGTAACCATAACTCACTTTGTTTTCAATGACATTATACAAATCAAATCAAATCGTACTCCCATTTAGTTTATTTTAGCCAAGTGTTCTTGTTCAAAATGAAAATCAGATGGTTTTCTTCTTTTTCATTTTTTTTTCCAAAGCAAATGGCTACAAACACTTTACTTAATATAATTTACTGGAGCTTTTTCCTAAAAGAACATTTATGTTGCTTTCTTTTATGCATGCAGTTACTTTTGATCAAAACATGACTCCACTCCCTTATTTAATGTTGAGCATCTGGATTAAAGGCCTCTTTGAATCTTAACTACAGATTATGGCTCTCTTCCCCTTTAAGCAAACCGCCATAAAACCCTGGCGCCTGTCCAGTTTTCTTCATTAAAGCTCTCTTTATTATAGTGTTTTGGATGGCAGTCATTAAATGATTGTTATGCACAATGGGCACTTGATTATAATTATTTAGCTGGCAATCAGTTACTTCGGCAGTTCGGCGGGATAATTAAAAGGGAGCGTGTCTGTACCTGCCAGCGTCTTTGAGATCTGCAGCCCTGCGTGAAGGGGGAGAGACTGGATGCAAACGTGGACCGGGTGCCTGCTGAATAGGAGCTTTTCTTTCATTCCTCCCCAGTCTGCTACTTGGCCTCTCTTCTTCCATAAAGGTCGATGAGCAACAGTGATGAAATGAGATGTGGAGGAGAATTTCTGTACTGTAAACTCCTGAATCAATAAATGCATTCAGTACTGAATGTAAGTTTCTCCATGTGTTAAAAAGTGCCAAACAGCAGTGTATTCATATAATTCTGCTTGAAAAACTAAAACAAAAAAGACACAAGTATAGAAAAGGTTTTTTTTTCCCCTAGAATTTATAAATTTCAGCATTTGTTTTGTTGTTGTTATCTTTGGGGTTTTTTCCCCACATTTATTTCCTGACATATAAATTGATGTGAAAGTTCACGAGCAAAAAGTATGAGAGATCAGTGGTATTCATTGGCCCACGGCTGGAGAGCTGCTGGTCACTAATGAAGACAGCAATACTGTGATTGTCACCTTAAGGTGGGATCGTACTTTGAAAACTATTTCAGCTGTGAAAAACTATAACCAACGTGAACAAAGAAGGAACTTCTTGGTTTAAGTAGCTGAAATGGGGCTGGGGATATAGCTCAGTGGAATAAGTGCCTGCCTGGCAAGCACAAGGTCCTGAGTTCAATCCCCAGTGCCGCCAAAAAAAAAAAAAAAAGTAGCTGAAATGTTATTGGAGCTGCTCTCGAGATTAAAGGAAGACCTACCTACTGCGACCAGAGCTCAGGGTCAGGAACTGGGGTCCAGAACCATGCAGACTCACCCTCTGTCCCTCAGCTGAGCTTACCTGTCTCTGATTACGTGCTGAGATGAAGCTCCCAGCCTTTCCCCTGTGGCAGGAAACCTGGCCACTAATAGCCCTAGACCTCCTCTCTTCCTCCCGTGGAAAACTTGTCTTCCACCTTTCATAAGTCTGTTAGGAAAGGCTGCTGATTGGCCTTCCTGGGCCATATACCCGCCCCTGGGCTGATTTCTGCGGCCAAGGAAATGGCAGTGTGATTGGCCAAGCCAGAGTCACATGTTACTCTGTGGGTGGAGCAAGGGAGATGGAGTCCTGGGATGACAGTCTTGGTAGATACTGATTCGTCCCCATAGGTGGTATTTCAAGGACGAAGGAAAGCACATGATTTTTCTTCATATTAGTACACGTTGGCAGCACATAGTGTTTACATTCCTTCTGGGGAGTTGGCACGTGTATATAACACATCTTAATTTCTTTTTCATCCCCATTCTTTTCCTTTCTCCCCTCTCCCTCCATCTCTTGTTGCCCTTCCTTATTGCAAAAGATTGATCTCCCAGCTTCCTATTGTCTTTCATTTTGCTCTTTATTTATATTTTGGGTGTCTCGTATAAGAGAATCCATGCAATAATGAAGCTTGTTTGATTTATTTCGCTTAATATTACGGTCTCAAGGTACATCTATTTTCCTACGTGACTCAAATTTATCTCTTTATGGCAAAGTAATACTCCATTATGTGTAAATACCACATTGTGTATCCATTCATCTGTTGACAGACATACAGGCTGCTTCCAAGATTTAGCTATTATGAGTTGTGCTGCTGTTAACACAGGTATGTATGGATCACTGTAGTATGATGTCTTTAACTCTTTTGAGAAGACACCTAGAGGAATATCTGGGTCAAGTGGAATTTCTAGTTTCAGTTTTTTAAGGACTCTCTATACTGATTTCCATAGTGGTTGTGCTAGTTGACATTCCCACCAACAATGTAGAAGGGTTTCTTTTCCCCCCACAGCCTCTGCAGTATTTGTTATTATTTGATTTATTGACAATGACCATCCTTTCTAGTGTAAGAGGAAATCTGAGTGTTGTTTTAGTTTGCATTTTTCTAATGGCCGGTGATGTTGACCATTTCTTCATGTGTTTATTGTCCATCTGTACTTCTCACAATTGTCTATTCATTTTGCTTGGCCATTCTTTAATTGGGTCTTTTACTGGGGGGAGGGGTCTAATTCTTCTTGAATTTTTTCATTCGAGATGTTAGTTCTCTGTCGGAGGAGTTATGGCAAAAAATTTTTTTCCCGTTCTATGGCTTCTCTTCACTCTGTGGTTGTTTCTTTTGCTATGTAGAAGCTTTTTAATTTAATATGATCCCAACTGTTGATTCTCGGAACTGTTCCCTGTTGCAGTTGGGATTCTCTCAGAAAGTTCTTGCCTATCCCTGTCACTTCAATAGTTTTACCTGCTTTTAACAGATTGTTTCTGTTTTAACATTTAGATCTTTGATCCATTTTGGTTTTAGTTTCATACACAGTAAGATGGGGCTAGATTCAATATTCTGTGTGTGGATAGCCAGTTTTCCCAGCACCATTTGCTAAAGAGTCTACCTTTCTCTCAGTAGATGGTTTTCATCCCTTTTCGAATAGTTCAGGGTACTTTGGGTTGTTTCTGCATCCGCTAATATAGCCCACGGATTCCTATGTCTGTTTTTGTGCCCATGCCATGCTGTTTTTAATCACTTACCTTTGTAATACAACTTCAAGTCTGGGGTTGTGATACCTCCCAATTTGCTCTTGTTACCCAGGATTGCTTTTGCTATTCTAGGTCTCTTCTGGTTCCATATGAATTTAGGATTCTTTTCTCCATTTTTGTGAAAAATGCTGTTGGTATTTTTATTGGGAGTATATTAAATGTATATATCAGTTTTGGAAGTACGGCCATTTTGACTATATTGGGTCTATCTATCCAGGAACAGGGAATATCTTTCCATTAACACATGATTATTTTTTAAATGAGTTTGAAAATCTAGCTGGACATGGTGGCATATACCTGTAATACCAGCACTCTGGAAGGCTGAACCAGGAGGGTCACCATGGATTTGAGGCCAGTCTGGGCTACATAGTGAGTTCTAGGCTAGCCTGAACTACATAGTCACACCCTGCCTCAGACAAGCAAAAGTCCTCAATGTTTTCCAAAGTGGATCTGTGTCTTTTATTTAGAAACATTCCATCTTATAAGACTAAGGTATAAAAGTGTCTGCCTAATTTTAAATGATCCCCTTATCTTACCTCTGAACGCTTTTCAGCCCTGTTGTAATGTGGCCTAAGGGCAGCCCGAGGGATGAGATGCCTCCTCTGTGAGGGTGACATAGCCTTGCAGCCTGTGTGGCCAATGAAGGGTACAGATTCTGGGGCTCCAACTGGACTCTTCAATTTCCAGACAGCACTTCTAGGAATTTGCCTACTTGTAGCAGTTTTGATAATCCAGCACTCTGCCCTTCCTTGGGCTTGCTTCTGTATTTGAGTCTGTGAGTGCAAAGGCAAAGGTCTGAAAAATAGTAGATTTAAAATAGCAAGAAGCCTAAAAGACACAGGGAAACAAACATTTCAGTGAAAAGACTCCTGACCCTCAGGCTCCTGCACATGTTGTGCGTGACGGTCTAATCAGTCCTATTATGGCAAAGTTCTGAACCATCCATTTATGGAACAAATACGGAAGAAAATTGAAACGCCCAAACTTGAATTTAAAAAAAGTAATTCTCAATTTCTTATTTATCTTTTCCATGTACATTTACTATTGAATAAATATTTAACGTGCACAAGTGAGATATTTAAGCTCCAGTAACTTAAATGACTAATAGAATCCTACCTGAAAATGGGCAGAAATCGGGTGTGTGTGTGTGTGTGTGTGTGTGTGTGTGTGTGTGTGTGTATAACACTCAACGCATGCTCTTTTTTGGTTTGTGGACCTTGGCGCCTGCTCGAGGAGTTTCTTGGGAACCTAATCTTCTCAATGGCAAGCTCCAGCCTGGCCTCTGCCAGCAGTTTAGTTCATGCAGACTCCGTGCCAGTTTTCTTTTCACGTATGTGAAATAACAGCTTGGCAAACAGCACACAAAGCACCAACCCCGCACAGAAGACTGGCACTTTTCAGAAAGGGAAATGGACAGGTTCAGGGCTAATTTTTTTTTCTTTAGCTGAACCGAGTTAAATTAAATTAAATGTTGCAAGAGATGGCTGTATTTGTGTGAGTCTCAAGAAGTCAAAGGCCGTGGCAGTAAAGCTCCGTTTTACAGAGTTGTTCTTAGAATGGCCACACGCCGTGTGACAGCACGGAGCTTAGAGCCCGGAGCCCGGTGCCGGCACAAAACCCAAACATCACGGAGTTACTCCCAAGCCAGATGGTTATCAGTCACCTCCTGGAGCATGGCGTCCGTGCACCAGAGCCAGCCCAGAGTCACCTTCCCTGCCCTGATTCCAAGGACGAGGCCCAGAGTAAGGCATGTCCTCACAAAAGAGAGAAGCTGAGCTAAAATTATAAAACAAACCCCAGACCAACGACAGCAGCATGGCTTTACCACAAGGTGGCCAGGAGAGCTGGGCAGTGGCCCTGCTGGTCACTTCTACATGTGTTTGTGTCTCTGGCGGCCTCCAAAGTCTTGGCTCCCCCTCCCCCGCCCCCTCCCAAAGTTGCTCACATCTCCCCGTCCATTTGGGGTTCTGTGTCCTTACCAGGTAGTAAAATCCTGGACTGAGAAGGCCACTTGTTCAAGCACCCTGAGCTCAGTCCAGAGCCTTGTCCTGTTCTCTGGGTCTTTGGTGTCTCCTGAAGCCCCCAGGGAAGCTTTTGCCTATTCTCTGGGCTGGAAATGTCACAGAAGACCCATGAAATCTCTGCTCACCAGGACTTGCAATCCAGGCTCGTCAGTGAATTTCCACAGCACGGTCACTGCCAAGTCACACAGATCTGCAAGGAGGGGAGGCCAGGGCTGTCCACAGCAATAGCTCCACAAGCGGCCTACAGTCCTGGCCAGCTGGGCCTCTCCTTCCCAGTGTAGGCACAACTCCCACCTGCTCACGCAGCAGAGTGCAAGAAGGCTTGCAGATGATCGAGTTGGTGCTGGAAGTGTGAACAAGTCATAAATTACTCCTGAGCCTTCAGTTATAGAAAAAGCACACTCCCTGTAACCTGGCTTATTTGTGTAACAGAATGGTTATCTTTTATGACTGTAAATTTCAATGTTCTTCACCAAGCACTTCCTGAGCTTATGTTTTAAACCAAGTACTGTGGAAGCAGAGAGACAGGAGTTGACTAGGGCGGAGCCTCAGTTGAGGAAGATAAACAAGTTTTGGCGGTGAATGGCGTGATGTTTGCACAATGGTGTGACTGTACTCAGTTCCACCGAGCTGGACACTTAGGATGGTTAAAATAGCAGGTTTCCTTAGCTACCACTTACCACTTATCACCGTGAAAAGAGGGTTCTTTAGCACAGTGACTCTGGGAGGCTGAGGTGGGTGGATTGTGAGTTTGAGGCCAGTGTAGTAAACAGCAGGCCTGTGTCTCTAAACAAAAAAGGAAAAGAAAACATTAGGGCTCTTGAGCTTTTTCAAAGTTGCAAGTATTTGATGTAAGTTAGAGGTTCCATATATAGCCCAGAGCACAGTTTAAGCATGTGTGACTTACGCTGGGACCTGGCCTTTCAGGCTTATTACATTTTACAAAGCAGGTTATTAGCTCAGACTTCTCTTCTGGTCACTGACAGGGTCCAAGGACAAAAAAGATATGGGGCCCTCAGCTCACCCCTCCCACAGGGTGGCTTGTAGGTGTGTTGATTTCCATGACAGAAAAAAAAATCTTTAGGACCTGCCAGTGAGAGGCATAAAGAGGATTATTAAGCAGAATTTTGAAAAGTACACACAGAATAGCAAGACAGATTATGCTTCAGGGTTGGGGGTTTCCTGTGGTCTTGGGCACATCCTCAAGGTGAGTGATGAGGGGGGTGTGTGCCTACTGTCTGTCAGGCCACCCATGTGGTGAGCAAGGTTGGGTTGTAGCATTGCAGTGTCTGAGGTTCAGGGCCACACTATACTTCCTTGAGGATGGAGTTCTGGGGGAGGGAGTGCAATTGACAGGAGCGAAGCAGAGGCCCTAGCTGGGCCTGGTGGCACGAGCCTGTAATCTGAGCGCTTGGGAGGCTGAGGCAGGAGGATCGCTATGAGCTCAAGGGCAGCCTTGGCTACATAGTGAGTTCAAGGCCAGTCTGAATTATGTAGCAAGACCCTGGCTCAAAAAATATGAATGAATGACTGCATGCATGCATGCATAGACCCAGAGCTTGATTTATAGGTCTATTATGTCTCTGAGACCCTTGGAATTTTCTTGGAGTGAGTTTTCTAGAAGAGAAAAAGGCATTGTAATTTGGAGTAATCTTTGTGTCCTGCAGCTAGTTTTTCTTAAAAGTACAATTTCAAAATTACAGTGTTCCTTGTCTCCTGTTTAGCTACCTATATTTTGTATACCGTCTCATTATCATCAGAGTATTACCAGGGTTTTCTTTAAGCTACCAGTGATTGGCCTTTGCAATGGAAATGAAGGCCGGCTCTCCCTTGCTGAGTCACAGGGGAGAGGGCATTGCACACTGTTGGCCCCTAGTGCTAGGGCTGGGGGAGTGCGCCCCCACCTGGATTGGTGTTGGCCTGCCCTTTGTCCTCTCCTCCGGGGTGGGAGGAGCCCTTCCAGGCCTGCCCTGCTGGGTTGTGCCGAGACCTCGGAACTGGGCCGCAGATGCTGTGCCTGGAGCCTTGGGAGGTGGGCAGAGGAGTGTAAGGAAATACAACTGTCTGCGCCCCTCTTCCTGTGAGCATGCCCCTCTCAGGCTCCATGTGCCGCCTGCCTCGGAGCTGGTCCCAGAACAGGCTGCGCTGATCCTGCAGCAGGAGCAGCCTGATGCCCCCAGCAGCAATGGGGACACGGCTGGCTCAATGTCCCAGGTGCTAGGTCTCAAAGCCTTACTCTCTCTTTGACCTGCCACCTTCGCCTGGGATAGAATCTCCCCCTCGTTTCCTCTGACCACTTGTCCCTCAACCAGAGGCCAGCAGTGCAGAAAGCCCCTCATCCACACAGACCTGTGTCTTTAGTGCAGTGTGTGGTTGTCCTCTTCTACCCTGCTCCTCCAGGTGCCAGGGACCCTCTGGCCTGGCACCAGGCACTGCCAAGAGCTAGACCTTAGCATGTGGAAGGCTGGGTGACTGGTGATGGGGGTGATCTGCCTGCCCCAGTGCCCTGAGCCATAGGCTTGCTGGTGCTTTCGGTCCTGCTGTGGAACCTCTTCCCTGAGAAGGACAGCACTGAGGTGCGGTTGATGCCAAGACCATTAGTTCACAGCCCGCTGAGTTTTCCCACAGCTCTGCACAGCACCCAGAGCAGGGAAAGAATGTTCCTCTCCCTCCAGAGCTTCCCTCGTCGTCCTTCCAGGCAGCACCCCACGAGCCAGCTAGTCAGACCTTAGATGAGCTGTATCTGCCTACACCCACCCCTCAGTCCCACCTGTCTTACATAAGGGCATTTAAAAATGTGAAATTAGCGATAGGGATGCACTTCCCTTGGTGGAAGAGCCCCTGCCTAGTATGCACGTGGGCCTGGGTCCCATCCTCAGCATTGAGGAAAAAAAAAGGTTGGTGGCTATAGGGACAAAAGCTGCAGTGGCAATTTTAGAAGTGCTTTTCCTGCCCTTCCCTGCATCCCAATATGCCTGCCACCTGCCCCTGTCCCCTACCTCCTCAGCTGGTGAGGAGGGAGGGAGACGTCCTAACCCCTCTGCTCCAAATCTGGAAGGGGAGAAGCAGATCCTGGGCACCATGGACCTGTGTTCAGGGCACCCAGCCTCTCAGTTCTGTGCTTCGTAAGGTGAACAAGAACACGGTGCTTAGAGATGTCACATGTGCACACAGATCCTGTTCTCTCTCCCTCAAGGTTGATCTTCCTTTCCCGATTGCTTCCTGATTGAGTTCCCTCAGGGTGGGGGCTCCCATCTGGAGAGTTACCCCCACAGTGTCCCCTCTGCATGTTCTGAGCTGTCACAGGTGATGGTGGGATAGAGGGAGGGACACAGAAGGCCCATTCTGCTTGTACTGCCTTCCTCTGATCCTTGTATTTAGAAGTGGAGCTTAATCTGTTTACCCTACAGTAAAGATATCTACAAGGAGCTGTCATTATATTGACATTGGAGCCTAACAGGAAATCAGAGGACTCACAGATGTCATCTGCCTGATGTGGTGGGTTTTCTCCCTGCTGGCCCTGCCGCCAATCAGGAGAGGCCCACAGTGGGCTTGAAAGAACTCACTAATGATGTAGTGTTTGCTCCCTAGGCTTTGCCAGCAACAGTGTGTTCCCAGAGTTCCTAAGGGCAGAGCGGGGGGGGGGGGGGGGGGGGGGGGGGGGGGGGGGGGGGGGAGAAGGAGGGGAGCGGGAGGAGGGGTGTGAATGAACAAGCAAGAAGAGTGGGGCAGTTCTGTCGTGAATGAAGATAGGATAGCACTGACCTTTGGTAGTCGGGGGGACTTGGTGTAAGGAAAAGCATTTGGTCCGTGCACAAGATGGCACAAAGCACAGCTCGCACCCTGAAGGAAAGGGAAGGACATACTCCGGAAGGGTTAAGTCTTCAGAACTGTCTCTTCCGCGTTTTTATCCATGGTCTAGATTAGGCCAAAACTGGCTCACCTAGCAAATCTGCAAGTGATGCCAAACAGGAAAGAGAACTAAACTCAGGATCCAAAGAGACTGTCAAGAGTCTCCTGATAGCACGGCAGGCACAGTGTGGCGCAGCTCTTAGGCCTCCAGCCTTGGCCTGACTGCATTCACAGCCCACAAGGGGAGGCTGAGACACCAGCCAGGCCCTGGCACCAAGGGCAGGGCACAAAGAGCTACAGCGCTGAAATGAAGGCCAGGAGCTACGCGGCAAGCTCGCCTGCCACCCCCGCACTTGGACATGCTGAGAGACATGGGCAGCTGGCCCCAAGGCCACGTTGTACGGAACCTTCTGGACTAGAAGCTGGGTATTTGGGTGGAAGAAGAGCAACCCAAAGGGCACAGGCTCAGTCCTGCTTTGCAGTCGATTTCCTGCTCCATCCCCAGCACTGCGAAACAAGGAGCAAGGAGCATGGAGGTTGCTTCCTCCTCTAGAGGGAGAGCTGTCGGGAGAGGATGTTATCGCTCTTCCGCTAAGAAAACACTGGCAGAGAAAGGGCTTGGCACTGGTGAAGCCAAGTTAAACAGGATGCAGCCCTGGCTCCAAGCGCTCACCGAGCGCCCTCCTCACGCCGGGGTTTGGGTCACTTCCTATCCCTGAATAGGTTCCTGACCTGCAGAGTTGTGGGAGGTAGAGCATGTTTGCACAAGCTGATTGAGGGAAGTGACCCTGAAGGTTCCCAAGGATAGGAGACAGCTTCCCGTCCTCTCTCCCTTCCCCTGCCCAGAAGGCAGCCACAGCCCACCTGTCACATGGGACAGTGCTGGAGGCTGTCTGGGGCCGTGCGCCTGGTGGTCCTGTGGGCCTGCTGAGGTCTCGGCTCTGTGACTGTCCGGTGCCACCAAGCCACTAGGGGCTATCGAGACACACGTTAGCGGGGCACATGGCTCTGCTGCACAGCACTTGCCTAGCACATGCAAGGCCTTGGGTTCCATCCCCAGCACCGCAAAGAAGAAATAGCGCGAATAAATACTTCCAGAGAATGCCTACACAACTCTCTACCAAGCCTGAAAGTTTTGTAATCCCTTCATTGTCAGGAGCTTTAAACACTGTCTCTTTTGGTTCGAACCCCATTTGAGGGAAGAATCATGAGTTCTTTCTGAGCTAATTCTTTGGGCTGAATTTTGTCACACATTCTGTGTGGAAAAGAGAAGTAAAGCTGTTTGTATTTGGCTTCATAATAAAGTGGCCACAATTCATAGGCCTTTCCTGATGTCATCTCTAATGTCATCCCTGATGAAACTTCTGCTGTTTCTTGTGTTCATCATTCTTTTCATTTCTGCGTAAGTAAACCTGATTTTCCCTGACTCCTGCCTTCTACCCCCTTGCCCTTACCCATCTTAATGCACGTTGCACAGAGCTTGTTTGTGTGAGATAGGAAGCCAATCATTTGGTTGTTTGCATTGTAGGTGCAGAGATTGCTGTAATCTAGAGACAACCTTGATTGCTGATGGTTCTCCATATCCCTGTTATATGCACTCACTGCCGTTAGAGGAGCAATGATCAACAGACTATAATCATTTAATACTTATATCAGCAGAACCCCTTGCTGACATAAATGGACAACCCTGGCATGCACTGTGAGAACCGCAGTTTTGACCGGCCTACCGGTACACAAAAAGTTGCGACCTGATTCATCAGGCAGGTGCGAGCCCACACTGAAGACTGCGTGTTTCCTTGCACCTCAGGCTGCAGAGGCCTCAGTTTAAGAGTAGAGAAGCTGAGCCTTGGACCAGCTAGTTTTTGGTGGGATTCCACTCTGGATCTGCTGACTCTGCCCACTATATTTTTCTCTTAGTCTAAGCTACCTCAACTTCGATACCTTCTGGAACCAAGGCTGTGGTCCCAAAGCAGAACTTCCACAAATATGAGTGCAGTGTACCACTAGAGAAAGCCAGAAAGTAGCAGTTTTGCTGGCACGATGAAGGGAGGAGGGATGGACGCCTCCCTGTGTCAGCACAGCCTTCTGCACTGCGGGTGAATCCATCCACCACCTCTGGCTGCTCATCCCCCAGCCCTTCAGCTCCCCTGCAGGACTAATCTTCTACAACACTGGTTGGTACCAGGTCTCACCTCCCCACTACCCCCAAATTAAAGAGCCAATCCCCTCCATTGGTCCCTGGGGACCACAAGGTCTGGGAGATCTGCAATATACCATACTTTTCATTGATTCAAGAGAAAAAAAAGTAAACACGTTGTTTTAAGGAAAAGAGCTGTAACACGATATTGCTGATTCATATAGTATCCTCATTTGGGTTTGCTCCCAGTGTGAAATTTTTCAAATGATAAGCAAAAAAATAGTACTACAAAAAAAACAAGACATGGAATATGTCTATATGCTTTTATAAGTTGTGTGTGTGCACGCAAGCATGTATGTGCTCGTGCTGGGTGGACTGCCTGGAGACAATGCACACAACAGGATGACAGCGGCTGCCAGGGACTTGATTGGCTGGGGGGTCAGGAACGGGAGGAAAACAGATTTTGAGTCTTATACTATGTGCTCATGTTTTCATACATAAAATACATAGTTGGTTCCTACCCGGGCATGGTGGCACACACTTATAATTCCAGCACTGAGGGCCTGAGGCAGGAGGATCATCATAAATGTGAGACCAGCCTGGGCAACATAGTGAGTTCAAGGCCAGCCTGAACTACACAGTAACACCCTGTCTCAAAAAAAAAAAAAATCTCTGCTCCTATGCTGTTTCACCATCCTGCTGCACTAGTGTAAATGCAGTAACGCTTGACCCAGGGACCCCTTTGAAAGCCTTTTCCCAGGGCCTGCATCTCTTTGGCTGCTGGGCCACCCCACGTGTTCCCTACGCCGGCACCCCACCCTGCACAGAAAAGCCCTTTGGCCCTGGCTCTGCGGAGGGTCCATGCAGGCGTTTTCACAGCTGGATGAAGGAGGTGGGCACATGGATGGACTTTGGGAGAAAAAGGTATGGGCTTCCTGTTTTCGCTGTGACTCAGACCCGTGGGAGACCATTTCTGTGGAATACTTTTAATAAATAACTCGCCTACTCTGACTACAGAGAGTCCTGGTGTTGGGATTGGAATTCCAGGGGTGCCAGATGCAGCAGTCCCTCAGGTACAGCTCAGGGCTGGGGAGTTTTGGGGAGAAAGGACTCACCTGAGGATCCAGACCTCTCACCGACAGAGGAAGACCGGGAGGCCAGGCGAGTCGCACCACCAGTTGCCACATGTTCCCTGGGCCGTGGGGCAGGTGGGAATTCAGGACTTTCTGACAGCCTAGGGCAGTAGGGTCAAAGCTGGCCTGCTTGCTGATTCACACAAGGAAAGGGTATGTGCAGGCAAGAGCAGGCAGCCAGGGTGAGGAAGGAGCTCAGAGCCCCTGGAAGCCATGTTTGTCTGTGCGAGACCTGACCGGAAGCGAGGCGAAGCGAGGCTACCTCCCGCCAGAGGGGCTTCCTGTTGTCCTATGCCCTCGGGGCATTAAAGCACTAAATAGTGAAACCTGACACACAGCCTTGTCCTGACTTCCAACTTCTATCTTCACTGTGAAACACTTCAGACATACAACAGGACTTAGTCCAGAGAAAACCTCCTACATCACTCAAGCAAGGACACAGCGAGGTATTCAGAAAGCCCCAGAGAGACCCCAGGATGCACTCATCCCCACACTTTGGTGCTTAGCACAGCTGCGTAGGTTGTGCTGCCCTTACTGCCTGTGTGTTTTCTCCGTGGATCATCTAGTATCTTCTTCCCATGTTCTGAAGCTACACAGTAGAGCTCAAGCTGCACTAATCTGCCCAAATTTCCTTTTTGCCACTCAAGGATGGTTTTTAAACTTACACTTTAACTGATCCTTAGAAACATAAAAAATGGTACAGATGCAGGAGGTACCGTGCAATATACCATGTGTATTCATTTAGTGAATACGTTACATGGTGTATGAACCAGATTAAACATTTATCTCTGGCGTATTTATCGTTTCTGTATGGTGAAGACTTTCAGCTCCTTCCTTGTAGCTTTTTGAAACATACATTCTCTCTAGTTGCCCTGCCATGCACCAGAACCCTGAGCCTCTCACCCCTCTATAACTGTAACTTAGTCCCCCGTCAACCTTTCCCCACCATCCCACCCCCACCTCTCCATCCACAGCCTCTGGGTAACCACATTCTACTGTCAACCTCTATACAATCTACTTTGCTAGAGTCCACACGTGAGCAAGACCACGCATGACTTGTTTTTCTGTGGCTGGCCTATTTTACTTAACTCACTTATTTTACTCTAGTTCTATCCATGTTCTCATAAATGACACAATCTCTTTATGGCCAAATGGTACCCACTGTGTACGGGTGCCTCATTTGCCTTTTTCACTCAGCAGCTGGCGGGCACTTAAGTGGCTGGGAACAGAGCTACAGTGAACAAGGAAGTGCGGGTGTCTCTTCCATGTACCAGTTCCATCCTTTGGATACATACTCAGAGGTGGGGCGGTTGGCTCATGTGGTAGTTCTGTTGTTAACTTTGAGGAACCTCCCATCGGCAATGTGTAAAGGTTCTCTCTTCTCCATACCCTCGTCAGTGCTTACTTTGTCCTCTGTCTGACTGGAGGGAGATAAGAGCTCACAGTGGTTTTGATTTGCGTTTCCCCGATGATTAGTGTGCAGAGCCTTTATTCCTGTTCCTGTTGGCCGTCTGTATGTCTTCCTCTGGGAAATACTGTTCAGACCTGTTGCCTATTTTTAACTGGATTATTGTGGAGTTTAAGTTTATGGAGTTCGTTGTACAGTCTGGAAAGCAACCCACTGTCAGATGTATGCATTGCAAATATTTTCTCCCATTCTGTGGGCTGTCTCCACACTCTACGTTTTAGTTTGATGTAATCTCATTTACCTGTTTTGCTTTTTATTACCTGTGCCTTTGGGGTCTTGTCCAAAAAACCCTTACCCACTCCAGTGTCAGAAGCATTTCCATTAGGCTTTCTTCTAGTAGTTTCACAGTCTCAGACCTGACCTGTCAGCTGTTACCCCCTTGGGCTTAATTTCGGTAACCGGTGAGAAAGGTCGGTCTAGTTTCAGTCCTCATGTCTGGACATCTAGTTTTTGCAGAGCTACAGGTGTCTTCTTCCATAGGTGTTCTCTCTCCAGTGAGTATCCTTGCCACTTGTGTAAGACTCGTTTGGCTGTGGCTGTGTTAGTGTACTTCTGGGTTCTCTATTCTGTCACAGGTGTGTGCGTAGGGTTGCACTGAGTCTGTAAGTTGCTTTGAGTAGTGTGGACCTTGGTGTCAGTATCGATTCTGCCATCCATGAACGTGGGATGTCCTTCCACTTTTTATGTCCGCTCCAATTTACATCACTTTGTCATTTTCCTTGTGGAGATATTTCACGAGAGTGTATTTTTCCGATTCACTTTTATTGCTGTGTGTAGCTCTAGTTTAGTCGTTTTCACCACAGCATGGTATTTTATTGTATTTATATTTGAATCCATCCTTTTTTCTATTGAAAAGAATTTCAGTCCTTTCCAACCTCTCAGCGTTGTCAGCAGTGCTCAGCCAGGCCCAGCACCAGCTCCCCAGCCCTGACCCCACTGGCCTGCAGCATGGAGAGCCCTTCCTCTCTGCTCCCCGGGCCCTCCTCTGAACAGCGTGTGGGCCAAGAGTTGGCCCTCTTTCTGCTTCAGCAATTTGTGCCTCAGCGATGTAAATACTTATCTGAGAGACAGCACACTGGTTTACTTCAGGGCTTTTAATTTGAAGAGTGATATAGTCAAGTCACCTGCAATTCAGTTTTCTTGTTTTAGTTTGGTTTTCTCCAAAATAAGTTCTGAGGGCTTCACCAGAGACTTCTTAAGGTTGAAATTTCTCAGGGAGAAGAAAAACTGCCTTTGGAGAAGCTCCTAGTTCCTGATGCACTCCTGCCTCAGTACCCTGCTGTCCTCCTGGCAGGCCACGCTATGTGAGACTGCTGATGCAGGCCACATCTGTCCCTTGGCCAAATCTCACCAGACACAGGCCGGGCTCAGGAGGCAGCTGGGCCCTGGGAGATGAAACCAGATTTTTTCCTCCCATGCTGGAAAAATCACCTCTTTCTTGATCTCATATATCAGAGGTGTTGGTCACCTTTCTGGTATAGTAATGAAATACTTGAGATAATTTATGAGGAGTTTCTTTTTTCTCACAGCTTTGGAAGTTCTAGTCATGATCACTGGCCCTATAGCTTTGGGCCTATGGCAGAGCAAAACTGCTGGCACGAGCCAGGGGACAGCATCCCGTAACCCCTCGCAGTCCACACCTACACATGAGGACACCTATCTGAGAAGGTTCCACCACCTCCCAGCAGTGCCACCCTGGGAACCCAGCCTTTACCATGCAGGCCTCAGACATCGCAGATCTGAGTGGTAGTACTCGGGGATGAGTTACTGCTAGAACAGGTCTGGTAGCCCACCCTCCGTAGGAATGTGTTGTGGTGCTAAAGGATGGAGATATAGCAGTTTATAACTGAAGAAATGATCTAAGGCCACTGGAAATGTCCTGGAAGGGTACAACACAGATGACAAACTTTCAGAGCTTTCAGTGATGCCAAACAGCCCACTGCGGCCCATGGGTGTCGGAGAGGGGAGGGGTCCAGTGGGGGATGAGGAAGACTTCTGTCCCTGCTGCACATAGCACAGATATTATCAGCATCAGTGAAAGGTGTTACAGAGCCATTGCATGTGTGTCAGCTTCCGTGTATGAATTTCAGCACACATTCACCAGAAGTCAGGATGAGGGACCTCTGTGTTTGTGTCCAGGAACCTAGCATGGGGGCGCCTTCTGCCTCCTGGTGCCTAGGAAACCTGTATGAGCTGCTTGACCTTTTCGGGCTGTAGTTCCTTCTGTCCTAAATCAGGATTCTCCTGTTACCCCAGGACCCTTGCAGACCCAGCATCTCATAGGCTTCACCAACAGACAGCACCCTAGGCCTGTTTTCTGCAGCATGTCCTTCTGGGTAACACTCAGCTTTGTCTAATCCCAGGAAGGGGACCTGGGTCCTGAGTCTGCAAACCACTTCCCAGTTATATAAGCTCTCAATCTGAATCACTGAGTATGAGTGTGGCTCCATTTCTACTAGACCTGGAAGAAATGGCATTTTCTAGATCTGGACAGATACCTTTTTGTTCCAGAAAAAATAAACCCTCAAAATAAAAATGTTATAGCCAAAGGATTTAGGATCAGGTCAGTCAGGCAAGAAAAAGAAATGTAGGGTATTTATACTGAAGAGGACAAGCCGCCTCCGTGTGCCTGTAGTTCCTGCTACTCAGAAGGCAGGAAAATTACTGTAGACCGCAAGTTTGAGACTGACCTGGGAAATATAGTAAGATCCCTCTCACAAAACAACAACAACCCTAATCAGGAACTGGAGTACTACTTTAGTGGTAAGAGCACTTACTTAGCACGTGAGTTCCTGGGTTTGATCCCCAGTACCACCAAAAAAATTATCAGGTATAGTGGCATATACCTGTGATTCTAGCCCTCTGGAAGCTGAAGCAGGATTTCCATTAGTTCAAAGCTAGTCTGGGCTACATAGTGAGGTAAGACCAGCCTAAGCTACCTAGCAAGACTCTGTCTCAAAAAAACTTCTTAATTAATTAATTACAAAAAAATAAAATGCTCAAGTCCTCATTGAAAAATGAGCAGGTATCGAAGGTAGCAGCAAAGTTGAATAAATGTTAAAGCTGGCTATTCATGGAGTTTCATTATATTTTTCCCTCTGTTTTGCATGTTTGAAATTTCCCATAATGAAATCTGAATTTTAAAAAGTGACATTAAATCAGCCCGCACTCAGGTGCACTGGCCTGCTTTAGCAGGGATATTGGCTGGCCAGGCCTCTTTTTAGTGTTTTACTTTGCGACTTTGTAGTGATACTTGAGATATTCCACACAGGTACTAAGAGCACCAGCGTTTAGGAAGTGGACTCTGTGGCAGGGAATTGAAGCAAGGCCTGTGCCTTGCTACATTTGTATTTTAGGTTTCCTGAGGTATAAAGTGCATTCGTACTGCCTGGGTTCCTGTTTAAAGCCTCAAGCTGTTCTTTTGTCCTTGCTCCCAGGCGGTCTCTGTTCATAATCACCCACTTGGTAATGCTGTGAACATATTACTTTTTGCATATCTCAAATCACTGCTGCTGTTTTTTTGAATGAGCACATGAACCACAGCAAACTTGACCCCCAAATTTATTCACTTAAAAAAATTTTAGGAGTTATTGCATCCAGGACCGCAGGATGATTGCCACGAAGTTCCACAAGGGTAGGAGTTTTGTCTGTTTGATTCTCTACGCTAAGAATAAATTCCAAAAGAGATACTTTGGAATGAATGAGCGCGTACCACTTCCCACCATTGTGGAAGTTACCTGAGGAGGCAGGAGTTGCAGCTGGTGTGTCAGTGCTGCATGCAGGCCCCAGGCAGTCGGTTCTTCCTAGGTGTGTGGGGAGGACAGACCTCAGAGAGAGCACAGGACTATCTACAGAGCGGACCCTAGGGACCTGCCACAGCCACATCACATGCTTTGGCCTCTTCCTCTGACTCCCACGCTAGGCTTATAACTTAACAGTTAAGTAACCTTCAGTAGATATGGCTATTCCTTCAGCCCCTCACCTACCTACTTACAGATTCACTTCCAGCTTGAATGATTCTGCAGTGGGCCACTCAGACTCATCACCCACCTGACAGGCTAGTTTCCTTCATCTTAGGAGCTTTAGTATGTATGTGTATATTGTCGGGCAGGAAAGAGGAGACCGTTTCTATCAATTCGTTTAGGTTTGTCTTTGTCTCCTTTTTATTCTCAACTTTATTTTTAATTTTTTTTAGTATGTACCAGAAGTTGAACTCAGGACCTCATGCTTGCCAGGCAGGTGCTGTGCCACTGATCTAAGCCCCTGGCTCCCCTGGTTTTATTTTAAAACTATGATATTTGGTAAATACATGTTTAAAATAGTTGTATCTTTATTGAACTGTCTCATCATGAAATGTCTCTAGTCATTTCTTAAATCTAACATTAATGTAACCACAGAAATTTCCATTTAAATATCTTCACGATTTATTCAGACCATTCACTTTCAATATATCTTGGTATTTAAAGTGTATCCTGGTGAACGGCGTATGGTTAGCTGTGCCTCCCACAGACAGCGCAGTAACTCCATCTGTTATTTAATCCAGCATGGCAGTCTTTGTCTTTTAGCAGGTTTATTTGCTCCACTCACATTTAATGTAGAATCAGACCTGTCCTTCCTTCCCCTTGTACTCCCTCTTCCTGCTTCCTCTCTTCTCCCTTATGTAGTCCTGGGCTGGAGCACTGAGCTACACTGGCAGCCCTTGGTGTAATGCAGTTGTTCTGTCTTTTCACTGGTCCTAGATTTGTGCGCTGTTTTTCTCGCATTGTTCTGTTCTCCTTGACTTCCTTTTAATTATTTTAAAATGTTGTTTTATCCCTCCTATTAGCTTTTTAAAAAGATTTTTAACATACTAGGTATTTGAAAATTAATCTGTTACAATTTATCACAGCAAAACAATGCAGAAATCTAAAAGCAGCAGGTTGCATTTCCCCTTGGCAACTTTCTCTTACTGTAGGTGTGTGTATTTTGTTCCTGCCAATGTGATAAACCCCAGAATGTGTGTCACCTCATGGCCGTCGGTAGTTATAACATATCCACATATTTGCCCCCTGGAACCATGTGCTCACTCCTAGAATCATACCCTTCCCACCAGGTCATCTGCCTTTGAGGATCCATGGTGTGTCCATTCTATTAAATACCCTTTCATAAAGGGGCTGGGGATATAGCTCAGTGGAATAAGCGCCTGCCTGGCAAGTGCAGGGTCCTGAGTTCAATCCCCAGTACCGCCAAAAAAAAAAAATAAATAAATACCCTTTCATATGACATGCTGCGCATTTCACTCCAAGAAACTAGGATTTCTCTTCAGCTTTGTTCACCTAATAGGGTTTTGACTTCCTATTGCTCTTGACTCCCTGGTTTTATATTGTAGGTCAACTTGATTTCCCATAGCATGTTGGAGAGCCCACTCTGCTGTACGTGCGCGCGCACGCGCGTGTGTGTGTGTGTACACTCAGATATTTTCAAAAATGGCTTTCTTCCCATTTTATTTTTCCCCTTATCAGAGTCTAATTACTTGCTTATTTGATAATTTGCCCCTGTCCCAAATCTATACTACATTCTGCTTGGCGTTGTCTCTGCCTTTCTGTTTTACTGTTAACTGTCTATTGGCTCACTAGTCATGTCTGCTTCTATATCCGGTCTGCTAAACCCATCCAGTGAGTTCTTAATCTCAAGCCCAAAATCTGAATAAAGAGCAAAATAAAAGACAATAGCAAGTGAGAAGATAGATTTTGTGCATTTTACGTATGTTGTCCAGCTTTTTTGCTGTTGTCTGTGGCAGGAAGATAAGGGTGATCGAGCTACTACTGCAAGTCAGCATTTTCTTGGTCTGTGGAATTTCTTCTTTGAGAGGAGGGGGTTGAGACAGAATCCCATTATGTGGCCCGAGCTGACCTTGAACTCAAGGCAATCTTGCCTCAGACACTCACATGCTGGGGTTACAGGCCCATTCTACCACGCCCAGCTCTGGATATTCATTTTCAAAGACAAAATGTATGGATGTAATGTTCCATGATTACTCCATTGTACATTTATTATTCTGTAATGTTTCCCAACATGTAGGCCTTGACTGTCATTATCACTTAGATAGAAAATGGTTTTCTTTCTATTTCAGCAGCATCTTGAATACGAGAAGGTTTTGATTGGCATATTGAGCTTTATTGTGCACTCCATTAGGAGACAGTTCTTTCCACTTCCTGTGCTGTGGGATTTATCTTGTGTTGAGGATCTGCCCCGGCCTGACCCTGTTTTCCTGGTCCGCCTGGTCCTACGCACAGCATATCTTGGCAAAACAGAGCTGCTGTCTGGGTGATTCTTACTACCGCAGCCACCAGAGTTTAATTCTTTTGCCCTTAAGTTTTATCTCCTGTGAAAACTCAGCCGTTTCTGAGGAAGAATGGTGATTACTCGTTCACACCCAGTGAGAATGGGGTGTCGGCGCCTTCTCATGGAGCGGGTTTAGGGCAGGTGGAACAGTGGCTCCTGAGTCTGCACCGTGGGGTCTGAGGCAGTACAGGGCTAGGCTGGGCAGGAAAGGGCAGGGAAGCAGGCGGAAGGGGCCGTGAAGATCAAACTCCTCGACATTATATCCCTGAGGAGCCAGGCCCTTTGTTTCACATCTGTTTCCTCAAGAAGCCCTGAGCACAGCATACTAGGTACTAGAACAGCAGAGCCAGGTCCAAAAGGGTGCAGACTGCAGTGAAAGGACATCAGAAACTGTGAACACGGGTTTCTTCCCAGCACAGGGCTAAGGGGTGAGGGAGATTTTGTTTCTACTCTTCCTTTTGTATCTTGAGCCATATAAATACGTTACTCTAAAAAATGATGACCAAGCACATGCATTTTACTTCTGAGCCCTCCTGAAGCCTCCTAAAATGATAGGAAAGATATATCTTAAAAACTCAGGGACAGTTGAGTCAGGTATAGTGGCACATACCTATAATCCCAGCACTCAGGAGGCTGAGGCGGGAGAATCACCATGAGTTTGAGGCCAGCCTGAGCTACATAGTGAGCCTGGAATACATAGTGAGACCTTGTCTCAAGAAATAAGTAAAATTTTCAAAATGAACTCAAAGACAGTGAGAGGAGGAGATTAAACAACAACAGAAAAGTTAAAATTGGAAAGATGGACAACAGGAAAGTTAAATTCTAGACCAGCCAGCAGAGAGAGCAGGCGCCTTCTACAGAGCCCGAGCCCCTCAACACTTGGCAGCTGCGGGCACTCCGTGCATTGGAAAGGGGAGCGTGAATCTGGGCTTAAGGCAGGAGTGTGGCGAGGTCCCCACTCCACCCCTCAGCCATACACAGTTTTGGGGCTTCAGAACTTACCCCACCAGGCTCCCAGGGCACAAGACAAAGGGCTGAGATGCCCTCTGGGAAACAGGGGACCACAGGCCAGTGCAGGAGGAGGTGACACTGCCTCTTTGTGACGCTGTCACCTGGCCCTGCAGAGAAGGAGACCGAAGCTCTTCCTCCTCGGCAGGAACAGAAAGCAAGCTCACCAGGCAAAAACTACCCTGAAAGCAAATGAGATAAACAGTGAGGGGAGGAAGACTCCAAAAGAACTGTGTCCTCCCCACATCCTCGGGAGAGAGGAAGCACTGTGCTCCCTAAAGGGGCATCCAGTGGCAAGATCCAATGACAGAGTTCAGAATGTTCTAGAAACCAGAGTAGAAGGACAAAGAAATGGAATATTGGGGAGGAAAGTTAAAGCAAATTAGTGAGGGCCATGGAGATAGCTCGGCAGCATAAGTACCTGCCTGGCAAGCGCAAGGTCCTGAGTTTGATTCCCTCCTATACCAAATAAATAAATGAACGAATGAATGAATGAATGACTTCCTATACCAAATAAATGAGTGAATGAATGAATACATACATACATACAGCAAGCAAACAGGCAAGCAAATTAGTGGACCAAGCTAGGAGCACAACATCCAAACAATAGTTTTTAGGAAGAGAACAAGGAAAACAGGCCAGAGAAAATTAAGAAGGAATTAAAGTTCCCAGAGTTGAGAGATCCCCCTGTGCTAGACTAGAAGACTCTAACGTTGCCTCAATCAGGGAAGGAAAATCAGCCAGCACCCAGGCTCCTCAGGGTGACTTTCAGAACTAGAACAAAGAGACAGCTTAAAGAAAAAAATAGGTCACCTACGAAGAATCAAAAATGAGACATGTTTTAAAGGCAACCACAGTGACACATACCTCCAATCCTAACTACTTGGGAGTTGAGACAGGGGGGTGGGTGTCACTTGAGCCCAGGAGTTTGAGGCCAGCCTGGGCAGCCATAGCAAGATCCTGCCTCAAAATGAACCAAAAGGCAAAAAAAAATTTTTTGGGGCTAAAACTGAAAATTGTTTGCTAGGCATGGTGGTACAGGCCTGTAATCCCAGCTCCTCAGGAGGCTGAGCAGTGAGAGGATTTCGAGTTTGAGGCCAGCTTGCGCAGTTGAGCAAGAGCCAGTTTCGAAATTAATTAAAAATAAAAAGGGCTGCAGACATAGCTCAGCACTTTCTGGATCCAGTCCCCAGTAGGAAGGGAGGAGGGCGGACGAGAGCAGAGAGAGGAGCTTCCTTGGGCGTCCGAACAACTGCCTTGGAGAGGAGGAGCATGACCCCTGACCTGGAAGGAGATTATTCTCATCTGTAATTCTGTGTAGCCAAGCCGGGACTTGTGGAGGAAGAGAGAGTCAAGGTATTTTCAGACACGCTCGAGCTCATCGGCTTCTGCATGTGATCCTCCTCTTCACACCATCGAAAGACAAGTTCCAGAGAACCAGGACACTGCGCAGGAAGGGGCGACACAGGATGCAGGGCTTCCCGCCGGGAGAGAGCAGTGGAGGGAGTGGCACTGAGGATGCCGAGGCGAGGCAGGGCCAGGTCTTGGACCTGGCCGAAGTGGTGAAGACGAACATGCTGAAGGCCTGGCATGTGTGAACACGTAGACTGAGGCAGGTTTTGGGAGGCGTGCATTATCAGTAGGCCCAGAGAAACAAGGACAGCAACAAATAAAAGACAAGTTTTGCCAGGCATGGTGGTGTACACCTGTAATCCCAGCACTTGGCAGGATTGTTGCAAGTTCAAGACCACCCTGTGAGCTCAAGGCCAGCCTGAGCTAGATAGCGAGATTCTGTCTCAAAAAGACCGAAAAAAAAGAAAGTTTCCTGCCAGGGAAAACAATGTGGCACAAGAAAGAAAAAGTAACCATGTGTGGTGGTATTCACCTATAATCACAGTACTCAGGAGGCTGAGGCAGGGGGATCATCATGATCTGGAGGCCAGCCTGGACTGCAAAGTGAGACCCAGTCTACAAATCACCAAAAAAAAAAAAAGAAAGGAAGAAAGAAAAAGTGGCCAGGGCTGGGATTCAGGAGTTGATGCTCACCTACTATGCACAGGCCCCAGGTTCATTCCTAGTATCACAAAGACAAAAACTACTAGTGTAGTGTAATCCTAGTGTGCGCCCAGGCCGCCCTAGCTAGAGCAATTGGAGAATCATAATAATACCCAGGCCGGGTGATGCTCTCCCAGTTGTAGTTAGGTCAACGGGATGGGAAACGTGACTTTGCAGTCGTGGGGGTGTGGCGGTGAGAGTAAGCTAAATCCTCATTTACCAAAGCAAAATGGGAAATGATATACCATGCCAAACCTCAGAAACACCAGGCAGCTAGGAAGTAAAGATATAGACATACTATTTTAATAACCGGGGTAAATATTTTAAAAGCATCTAGTCTCTATGGAGCATGGAAGTTGGGGAAATGCTGTTTTGCAAGACAAGCTATAGAATTATTTGGCTTTTTAAATTATGCTTATATATAACTGTCATCAAGTGGAAACTTCTGAGATCAAAAGAGGGACTGTGGAACTGGACAGACTGTTTTTAGGCTGGATAGGAGTTTTGTAGGGCTGGCCATGTTCACAGGCAGAGCCTGTCAGACAGCAGGACTCTGGGTACAGCCTGGCCTGTGAGGGACCTGACCTGTGGTGGGGGCCCCATTTAAGCACTGGCGTCTTCCCCTCTGCTGTGTTTAGTATGGAGGACGCTGACCTTTCATTAGCAATAGAATTATAACTATGTGTGGTCACTGTTCTACAATAATATTATCCTGTAATTGATGTTGCAGAGAAGAGAGCAAACTGGCCCTGGGCTGGCATCTTGGTGGTATCAGCAAAGTCATTTGGCCATTTTAAGAGTAAACTGGGGCAGTCACCATCACAGAGAGATTAGTGCTGTCAGGTAAAGTCGCATCTCCTCGAACGCTTTGTAAACAGAGAATACCTGGACCCATCTGCGTTCCTTTTTTTTTTTTCTTAAGATTTGTTGAGGTCTTCTTTACATATATGTCTTTTTTCTATATTTACTGTCATGCACGCATGTATGTTAAAGTATACACTAGGATACCATAAAAGAGAGACCCCAAAGTACAAACAATAGTTTAAGATAAAAGTGCGCTTCTCCTTCAGTGACTGGCTGGAGAAGCGCTCTACAGTATGGTAGCCATCAGGCACATGTGGCTATTTCAATTTAAGTCTATTAAAATTCAATGAAATGTTGGTTTCCTTCATGGTGCTGGCAGCTCTTGAAAGCCTTTTGCCGTTTGGCTGGACCAGAACCAGAGGCGAGGTCCAGAACCAACCCAGAGGGCTGGAACGGAGAAGGCCACCCACAGGCCTGGAAGTTTTTCATGTTATTGCCCTGCCATTCTTGAGGCAAAGAATGACAGTGTAGTTTGCATCATGGATCTCTTTGGCAGCATAATGAAACCTGGATCCACTTCACAGAATTATGTTCTTAAAGGTACAAGTTAAAACGCATAGTGTTGTAAGCCAGGCACGCTTGTGCACACCTATAATACTAGCACTCAGGAGGCTGAAGCAGGAAGATTACTATGAGTTTGAACCAGTTTGGTCTCAATAAAATAAGAAATATAAAACAAAAATATACAAAGTTACAAAGGAAATTATGTTGAATTACATGAAAGTTTTAAGAACCCAAACTTAGGACATAGTAATATATGTACTGCTTTAATGATTTAAATCATTATCTGATTACTACTTGTAGTGAAGTAGTGATGAGTATTTAGGATATTTCAAAATAGTCCACAAGCATGATATGGTAGGTCTGTCATTTTGTCGGTGAGAATGTCATGGATACTACTGACCACTGTGCTTTGTTTCCTGTGTTATAACTGAAGGAAATGCTACAATTCACACATGAGTAAAGATCAAGTTAAGGTTTTCTTCCCATCCAGATTTATGGACAGATGAATTCCATGCATGGAGCCCTTGCAGGCCTTGGGACCCCAGAGTTAAAAAGCTCCGGGGGTTGTCAGAAGTGGCACCACAACTCTGTGCTCTGAAATACAGGAAGGGAAAGGAGAAGCAGAGGGCAAGTCTTCCCTTGGAATAGCCATGACCTCAGAGTTCGCAAAGTTCTCACATGCAAGGCCCGTGGCCACAAGGAGCGGAGCAGGAGGCAGGCTGGGGAAGGGCGCCTCTTTGAATGGCCCTGCACCTCACTGACAGAAAAGTGCAGAGTCCTGCACTCAGAAGAAGAGGCGTAGCAGCCTCTGCCCCAGCTTAGTTCATCGCAGCTGAATTAAAAAGTGGTTTTTTAATTGCTTTTTTTAAAAACAAATAAGCTGTTATTTTGACACTACAACGCTTCCAGGCTAAGGCGGGTATCATCTGGAAGCCCTTCCCTTTTTGTAGCTGAGGCAGACCACATGGTGGGCCCAGCCCTGAGCAGACAGCATCGGAGACACACAGCATGGTTACCTCCGGCTCCCCAGCTATGCGGCGGTACCTGCTGTTGCAGACTACATGGATGCTTAGCACAGAGGCAGCGTCGACTAGGCACCGAGCCGTGTTGCTCTGACTTCACAAGCTGCACACACAGGATCTGCCCCGTGGAAGCACGTGCGCGTCGGGGTCAATGGTGTTTCTCGTGACCAGCGTGCCGTGTGTGAGAGCAGAGGAAGAGACAGGCTTTGCCCACACGGATCCTGGAGGAGGTGCCCCTCGGAGTTTAAAATAACCCTTGGCTCATCCAGGCCTTTAACTCTTCAGGGAGCTTGAAGTATCTTCACTCTTTTTATCTTATTAAAACTCTCATTTTTCTTCAAGTTAGTTAAATAAATAAGCAATTATGATGCAGCTCCACCCAGCCCACAGCTTTCAGCTTATAAATGCAGAGTTTGAAAAGCAGTACTCAGAGGCCACTGGGTTGGCTTCTGCTGGCAGGGGGGAGGCAGCGCTGCTCCAAACCCAGACAGCACTTAAAGGGCCAGGCCGGCCATTGGCACATCCATCTGCTGCACCAGGAGTGCCCTGTGGTTTTCTTCTCCAAAGTGCCAGGTCAGGATCCCCCGAGGGGCAGACCCTGAGGTCTTTGGCCCCGCAAGGCCTGGTGCACGCTGCTTACACATCCCAGGCACAAGGCGTCTTTGCTGATATCTGTGTCTATTACAGGCATTAATAATGACCTTTGAAATAGGTGACGTTTTAACACTTGCTGGACTAAGTGGGAGTCTTACTTGGTCTTACAGTCCCCGTCGTTTGGTGCTTTTTCTGGGGGTGGCACCCCTCCCCCAACCCATCTCTAACTTAAAATGTGATTCACCGGGAAAATATGATTGCATTAATTTATTTGAGAGCCAACTTTTCAGGAACTGTTTCTGTAAGTGAAAGCCACATGTAAGGTTAACGTTCCATGCCAGCGCTGACTTTCCCTGACTCAGTTGCTCCAGCGGGTTTTAAAGACCCTCCTGTGCATCAGGTGGCAGCACTTGTGCTGGTGATTCAGCCCTGGACCCTGACAGTGATCTTGGTCAGTGATATAAATAGGCGAGGTTTGCCAGTGGTTTTTTTTGTCAGGGAAGCTTTCTAACTTGATTTCTTGGAGCCCAGAAAGGCCCCTCCGGCAGCCTGCGCCATCTTCCTCCTTCACCCAGACCCTTTCTTCGTTCCGCCTGCCCATCTGTCTTCCCCTCCCCCAGCCAGCTGGTGTCTGCAGAAATGGGAGGTTTGCGCCTGACACAGAGTCAGTCGCCTGAAAGCCTATCTCTTCCCCCAATTCAGGATCATCTTTCTCACTTCCAGCCCGGAACGGCACCCAGCCCTCCTGCCAGAGGGCCCAGCCGCCCTCTCCGAAACAGGCAGTCGCAAAACAGGCAGTCGCGCTGAGATGTGGATTTTACAGTATTACCATATTCATCTTTTCCCATTTGCTCCTGTCCCAAGATAGAAAAGCAGAAACGAAGCACTCCCATTCAGTCCCTGGCCCTGAGCGAGACTGCCTCGCTTGAGCCCCTCCTTTCCATAATGGGGCTGCACTAGGAGGCTGCAGCCTCCAGCCAGCCCACCCCAGAGCTACCCCGCCCTCCCCAGGTTGGGCCCACTCCCACACAGACCCAGGTTGTCATGCTGAGGACAGTGTCGCCTCACAGGGCACAGAAGCTGACCTTGCAGCTTATTCGGCCCTGTGCTGTCTCGTCCTAGCCGTTCTTGGTGGGCAGGAGAGACAGTGTGAAATGTAAGTGCTCAGACTGCTTAGCACGGTGCCCTGCGGAGACAGGGGGCCGCTGACCCTGCAGGGGTCCCTCTGTCCCCCACCGCCCCACCAGACCCACGCAGCCTAGTTCCCCCCTGCCAAAGCCTGCCCTGTTCCTGGACCAACCAGGAGACATCCAGGCTCGGGGACCTGGAACCTGGCTCTGCAGCTTGGCCAGGGGACACGAGACAAGGTCACCGGTTGTGTCCAGCCACTTTCGATCTTCAGTTCTGCCTCGTCCAGGACCAGAGTTCTGTTCTTTGCTGGGGTAGCTGTGCACAGCAGATGGGATGGGGATCAGTGGCTGTGGTGACGGTGATGTGTGAAAGGTGGCGTGTGTAACGGCAGCAAGGATGGAAATGCCAGGACTGTGTGAAGTGATTTACAGATCGCTCTCACTGACTCTCTGAAGTGTGTATTGGTAGCCTCTTTCATAGATGAGGAAAGCCGGGCTGAAAAGACGCGGTGATTGGCTGCCCAGTGTAGCTGGGAGGCACAGGGTTTTCCTTGCCTTTGCAAGATTAGCGCGGAAGCTAACTGAATTTGCAGATGCACGTGCAGTTCCTTCCCTCGGGATTCCTCCCGTTTTCTATCAGCGAGCCGTTCCCTGGGTCAGGCCCTCAGATGGAGCTTGCTGATGGCCCCACAGGGAGGAGAGAGGGACAGGAGGGGCAGCTGGAGAAGACACAGCGCTGAGGCGCATGATACACCCACCCCAGGCACACACAGAGTCACTTGTCACTTGTCAGTCACTCGACAATGATTATGTTACGTGGGCCACTGTCTCGGTGACTGACGCTCAGTGGGTGCTGTCGCTCTTCTGTTTCTTGCTCGTAGTGGCCTGAGCAGCAGGGTTTAGAACAGCTCTGCTTGCAATGGCCTTCAAGCGGTATGAAGGCCTCGAGCTGCGACAGAGTCCACTGCAGCCCACAGAGGAGAAGAAAAGCTGTGTCCCCACATAGAGCCACGCCCTTGTAGCAGAGACAGGACAGGCATGGTGATGTGTGAAGACATGTCTGTGTGCCATTGTGGGAGGAGCGTGTCCCCCACAAAACTTGGAGTGGGAGAGGTTCACATGGGTTTTGGGGACAACGTCCTCAGTGAGGGGCGGGACCCAGGCCCCTGTGGGACAGAGAGACAGGTAGGGTGGCTGGTCAGGGTTTTAAAAGGCTTCACTGTCAGATGTGGTGCCACACACCTGTGATCACAAACACTCAGGAGGCAGAGACAGGAGGAGTGCTTCAAGTTAAAGGCCAGCCTGGGCTACATAGTGAGTCCAAGCCCAGCCAGAACTACATAGTGAGACCCTGTCTCATTGCCGCCCCCGCAAACACCTTTGTTCTCGGGGCATAAAAAGAATTCAGCATTACCTCCATGGACCCACTCCCCATGATGAAGATAATCATTACACACTGCAAACACGGACTCCTAAACTGCAGATACGGTGCTTCGCTCAGGAGAGGAAGTAGTATACACTGAATTTTAGTTTTCATTAAAGCACACAGTAAAACTTGCCACTTTTCACTGTGATTCTGTCTTGACTGAAAGCCAGTGCTAGCAGTAGTGCCCAGTAGGTTTTAGTGTATATTTATAAACAACACCAGGGCAACGAGGGCAGGGAAAGTGCGTGTGCTTGTGGTGGCTACGGTGGCCGCCTGCACACACCGTGCACACCAAAAGTCGGGTTCTCATGTGTAAAGTTTTGTAAATGTTCAAGTGTATAAGACCGGCCCTTCCCCTCGAAGAGCTCACCATGTAATGGAGATGGTGAGTTGTCCTACATGGCCAGGGGTGGTCTGTGCAGCAGGAGCAGTGGAGGGTGCTGCGGGAGCGAGAAGCTGGTGCCACACTGCCGGCTGCGGGAACCCTGAGCCAGTGTGTGATTGAGTAAAGTGTGTGATAAAGACACCAGAGCAGGAAGTGAGTCCCGTCCGTGTGCCTGCCTTCCTCTCTGTCTGTGTGTGCAAGTGTTTGTGTTTTTAAACACAGCACATAGTTCCTAAGCTCATGTTTATTGAGCACTGATTGTTTGGGGGCAGCGGAAGCGCTCCTTCATTGTTGGGGGATGCAACCTAGTGCAGCCACTTCAAAAAACAGCTCAGCAGTGAGACACAGTGGTACCGCCTGTGATCCCAGCTACCCTCGAGGCTGAGGCAGGAGATCATCAGTTTGAAGCCTTGTCTCAAAGTGAAAAATTGGAAAAAAGGGCCAGGGATGTCACTAAGTTGTAGAGTACTTAGCTAGTGTATAGGAGGCTTGGTTTTGATCTCCGGTATCACAAAGAACACTGGTCCTTACAGTGTCGATCTAGCATCCCCCCGAAGCCTCGTGTGTACAGAAGTGGGGCTTGTAGAGGGTGATAGGGTCATGAGGGTCCTCAGGAGTTTGGGGCAGAGTGTGCCATTTGGAGGCGGGGCCTGGTGGAGGCCAGTCACTGAGGTGTGACCGGAAGGGTGAGCTCCTGTGTCCAGCTCCTCCCTTTGCTTCCCAGCTGCCATGAAGGGAGCAGCTCTCCCCTGCCCAGGCCTTCCCAGCAGGCCTTTCCTGGCTCAGAGCCAGGTACTCACGGACTGAACCCTCCAAAAGCCATGATCCAAAGTAAGCCTTACCCTGGAAAGCTGCGGGACTTGGGTAGTATGACTGGGAAAGTGACTGAGACACCGGGGACAAAGAAAAGACAGCTTGTCAGCTTTTCACTAAGTTAAAACCACACTCTCGCTGTGCCACCCAGCAGCCGAGCCTGGGGATTTCCTTGCATAGGATGAATATTTCTGTCAGCACAGAAACCTGCATACCACATGTGTAGCGGCCCTGTCCACAATGGCGCAAACTTGAAAGCATCTAAGAGGTTCTTTGGGGCTGGGGGTGCTTAGCACACACAGGGCCCTGGGTCCTGTCCACAGGTGTCCTTCAGTAGTGAGCAAATAAATGTAGTCCATCAACAGTGTGGGATATTAGCTATGGGGAGGGAGCAGGGGTTGAACCACCAAGCAAAGAGAGAGAAACCTTCACATGCGTATGACTGACGAAGAAGCCAGCCTGAAAGGCCACGCACTGTACCGTTCCAGCCACATGCCCTGCAGGGACAGAGCTGGGGTTGTCAGAGGTGAGTGCAGAGGGAGGGGCCCGTAGGCAGGTTTTAAGGCAGTGAATTAGAACAAGGCTTGGTCCCTTCCTCAGAGAACTCTGGGCCAGCTGCAGGGACAGAGGCACAGGGAGGAGTGGCCTCACTGTGAGAGGCCGGAAGTGCAGGTCCTTGCTCTGCCCAGAGAAGCAGGGAGGTGGGGCTCAAGTGACTTCAGGAGAGGCTGAGAGGAAGAGGCACCTCTGAGCTGTTGCAGGGGAAAGCCAGGAGAAAGGAAGCAGGAAGAACCTTCCAGGCCACAGAGAGGTGCAGGAAGGCCCAGGGATGAGAGGAGGAGATGCTGTGGCTGACAGGCAGCTCCACGCGGAGGCTGAGGCAGAGGATGGCTGTGGGGAGGGGATATTTTGAGCAGGGGGCCAGGGTCAGGTTCCTGCTCCAGAGAGAGATGTCCTCACCCAGAAGGGAAGTAGCCCGGTGGTAGGGCACTGCTGAGCACATGTTCAGTCCCTAGCACTGCAGGAAAGTGTGGGGCTGAGTCCCTGGCGTCTGATGACGGTAGTATGTCCCTGGCATGTGGCTGGATGTCAGGTGAGGGTAGGAAGGAGACTATGGAGCTTCCCTGGGTTTGGGTTCAGGTGAGGGCAGGGAATATTCACCAGACAATGGGGGAGCTAGGTGTGGTGGTACACACCTGTAATCCCAGCACTCTGGGAGGCTGAGGCAGGAGGGTAAAGTTAGTGACTTAACAAGACCTGTCTCAAAAAATAAAGTAAGGCAGGAGATGTGGCTCAGGGATGAAGCCCTGTGTTCAGTCCCCACTGCCATGGAGGAAGGGGGGGAGGAGGAGGGAGGGGAAGGGAAGGAAGCCAGAGGCCTTTTAGAGCTATGTGGTGAGGGCTGAGTGCCGATGTCGTGGCTGCGCTGAAAACCCGGGGCCGCCTTGCTGCCAGGGCCCCATTCGTTGCTGCTTCTTCCTTGGCTACGTGAGATTCGAAGCAGAAGCTGGGCAGAGATGAGCATCTGGGGAGCTTTCAGTTCTGGAGCAAACACTTGACTGCCCTCACGTGCCCAAGCATGCCCATACCCACACCAACACCGGGGGGTGTGGATACACACAGACAGGCATGGTGTTAGCCTAAAAGCCATGCAGTCAACTTTTTTATGGTTTTTTTTTTGTGTTATCAAGACAAGGTCTGGTTATGTAGTCCAGGCTGGCCTTGAACTCACTGTGGAGCCCAAGCTGGCCTCATTCACAGCTACCCTCCTGCCTCAGCCTCCTGAGTGCTGGGATTACAGGTGTGCATAGCCATGCCCAGCAATGCAGTTAATTAAGAGAAACAGCTGTCATTGAATTTTATCAATAATTTCTTAAAGAATTGAATGGTAAAGTAAACAATAAAAACATCCTACTTTCTCTTGACTCCCTGTTTGTCACCTGGCACATGAGAATCTGTTATCTTAACATTTCCTTCTAATTTTACAATTCTAGATTAATAAAACTTTTCATCAAGGTTTTTTTAAAAAACCCAAACAACAAATGGAAGTACTTACGTGGGTAAACACAGATTAGCACTACCCCTTATTAAGCTTCAGACAATTTTTTTTTTGCCCCAAATTTTAACTGTGAAACTCCAACTTGTAAGATTTCCAGAGTACAGATCACCCTGGTGAGTTGAAAAAAATACTGTGCTTTCTGAGGCTCTGACTTGGTCTTTAAAAGAAAACAAAGGTAAATAGACTGGGAGCTGCTCAGTGGTGAGTACTTGCCCAGGACTCATCCCTGGCACCAAAAACCAAAAACAAACAAACAACTGAAACCCTGTGGCAGCATCTCTGCAGAGCACCAGGCGTTGGAAATGCCAACACGTGTCTTTTGCTAGTCCTTCACTAAACTAGTGGGGTTGATATGGCCTTCTCCCTCAGAGGGACATTTTGGGGTTAAACAGCTGTAACTCCTATAAGCTTCTGGCTTACAGATTGACAGTTAGGTCCTGCTAACCAGTAGCCCTCTGACTGCCGGTCATGGCTGCCGGACCAGGCAAAAACCACCCACTCCCTGTCATCCCACAGCAGCCGATGCCCACCTGACAATCTGACCAGGGACAACATCTATGCCTTGGCTTGTCAGTTTGTCAACCAACTACAAGCCAGGCATGGTGGTGCACCTCTGTGATCTCAGTATCAGGGAAGCTGATGCAGAAGGATCGCCATGGGTTCAAGGCCAGCCTGGGCTACATAATGAATTCAAGGGCAGCCTAAATGACATAATGAGACCCTGCCTCAAAAAAACAAAAAGGAAAAAAATGGCTTTGTGGGTCTTTTTCTTTCTTTTTTGTGATAGTAGTACTAGAGATTGAACCAGGGCCTTCTCACTGACATCACCAGTCTACTTCTTGAGAAGACTTACTAAATCTCCCAGTTGCACATGGTAGGCCCAAACTTGCAATCCTCCTGCCTCTACTTCCAAGAGTGCTGGGATTATAGGCCTGCACTGTGAGGCCCAAACAGTTGAAAAGCTGTGAGTGGCCAGTTCCTTATGAATGTGAATAATCAATTCAAACAAACATATGCCACCTTCAGACAAGCCTGTGCATCCCTCCAGGCCCAGCCTGCTGGTAGCTATGGCCATAGGCACATGCGGGCATTCCTGGTGAAGGTAACGTCTCACCTGTTAATGCATGGCTCTGGGTCCAGCAGAGAACCAAGGTGAGGTCAGCGCCAGCCTCCACCTCCCAGCAGGATGACCTAAGCCTCTCGCTTTCCTGCATCTGGGAGATGGACACGCAGGTGGAGTGTGGGGCTTTGGGGGTACAGTGAGCTGGTGCATGTGGTTGTATCTTGAAGAGCACCTATGACAGCAGTCTTGTATTCTATAGTATAGGAGAAACTCCCTCAGTGCTGTGATACAGCCCAGTTTGAGATGCTGGATCAATCAGAAGCCAGGATGGTAGCTTGTGAATGCTTGGCAGGTCTGCCAGTACTATCCCCTCGTGTCCTTGGTGTGCAGGGAGAGGGATCTGCTGAGGCCGTCTGTCTGGGTGCATCGGAGGCCCAGGAGAGGCTGGGACTGTTGCTAGCTTTGACCACAAGCAGGGCCTATCCAGGGTTGGACAAGCCCATCTTCCAGTGCAGAGGTGAATTCAGGGTCACCAAATCCACAGGCAGGCCTGAGCGCCAGCCCTCGAGGAGCCCTAAACCTGGATGTGCTTTTGAAGGGGCCACAGTTTCGCTGAAACCTGATTTCCGGCTGTGTGCAGCGCTGATTTCCGTTCACAGGCGGTGCAGGAAGCGCTCTGGCAGCGTTGGCACCGCACAAGAAGCAAAGGCTTTAAAATGTCGACTCTGGGAACAAAACTGCACTCTGTGATGTTGGAATAATTATGCCACACTGGAGCTCTGATCACAGCCAGAACAGCAGTTGCTAAATCCAGCGAACATGGAAAAACTAGAAAAGGGGGAGAAAATCAGCCTGCCCCAGCAGGGCCTGGAGAGGGGACCAGGGCTGGATGGGTGTCTGCTTGCACTCGCAGGGGGGTGCAGGCGCGCCAGCCGCCCCGCCCCCCACCCGGTCTGTCCCCAGCCCAGGCCTCTGCATGCTGCCACTCGCTGTGGGAACTCTGTGATTTACAGCTGAGTTGAAAGGACTGCTTTTATCATTGCAAGTATGCAGCCCCAGGCCAAAACAGACAAAGCGATTTTTTTAAAGTCTCAGTTCAAAAGCAGCTTGAAAGGATCCTGTTTTTCTCCCGTGGCCATCTCCTCAGAAGGGACCTGGCTCCCCAGCCTTCTGGTGTCCCCGCCTCAGTGCAGGCCCCTCTCAGTGAGAAGGTACCACGGCTCTGCCTTGTCCACCAGCGGGGAAGCCCATTCCTCAGAGGTCACCGCGGGGAGCCTGGATTCGGAGTTTTCCTTTTAATTTTCCTTTTTTTTGGGGGGGGGACCAGAAATCAAACTCAGGACCTTGCGCTTGCCAGGCAGGCACTTGTGCCGCTGAGCTATATCCCCAGCCCAGAGTTTTCCTTGCATGATGGCACAAGGTAGAAACTCAGAAGTACCATCGGGAATGGTCACAGCTGCCACGTGTTTCTCAGAAAAGCAGGAGTGTTCTAGTGAAGAGTGGGCAGTCTGTTTCTAATACTCTAATAAGTAGCAGGCATTCCAGATCTCCGGCAGACCTGCATTATCCTGTCGCCTCACATGTCAGGAAGAGCATGGCCCCTTATCAACAAACAGCATGGCGCAAACCTGGGTATGCTGTGTTTCCCTGGCCGCTTCAGAGCTTGGTGTGGAATTTGAGGGCGTGCATTCCTCTGTCTGCTCAAATCCCCCGAGAGTCATTTCCTGAAAAGTAGATATGAAGTGGCCTCTTCTCCAGGCTAAGTGCTGTATTGGACTTGATCACAGCTCATTTGATTTTCTTTTTTTTTTTTTTTTTTTGAGACAGGGTCTTACTATGCGGTTCAGGCTGGCCTTGAGCTCGCTTTGTAGCCCAGGCTGGTCTCAAACTCACAGTGACCTTCCTGCCTCAGCCTTCTGCGTGCTGGGATTACAGGCGTGCGCCACCACGCTCAGCTCACAGCTCATTTGTCTGGCTCTTTTTTCTCCCTCTCTTTTGCCCTTGTTTAGACACATCATGTTTGTTGACTGGTTTAGCATCTTTTATGCAGCCAGAATTCATCTCACCATTTCTGAATTAGAAAACCATTAACAGATACCAAAAAATAATGTAGCCTGTATTTCCTCATGTATCTCTCTATCAATATTATTGGAGGATTTTTGTTTGTTTGTTTGTTTGTTTGAGCCAAGGTCTTGCCGTGTATCCCAGATTGGCCTCAAACTTTTAATACTCCAGCCTCAGCCTCCCAAGTGTTAAGGTTACAGGTGTACACCCCCAGGCCTGGCTTATTTTGAGGATTTGAAAATGGTTATAGTTACCTAGGCATGGTGGCACATGCCTGTAATCCCAGCACTCAGGAGGCTGAGGCAGGAGGATTGTTGCAAGTTCCAGGCTAGCCTGAACTGCATAGTGAGACCTTGTCTCAAAAACAAAAAAAGAAAATGGTTAGAGTTGACTGGACTCAGTAAACTGTAAAAGGCTGTACTGATATGTGGTTTCGGTTGCCTTGTCTCCCAAATTCACAGGCAGAATCTGAGACTCTGTAAACCAGAATCATAACCTTCATCAAGAACTCTTGTCAGAGTTAAACTTCATTTGAAAGTTGCTGATTTATAAATGTAGGATTATTAAATTAATACTGTCTCTGGTGTGCTTTTTTCAAATTGGCTATTATAGGTGTGCAGAAAATCAATTTGTGTATGTTGATTACATACACCAGGCATCATTGGTGCCTTATTAGTTTTAATAGTTTGTCTGAAAGTTCTCCATGATTTTCTCTGTAGACAAATGTATATCTTTTATGAATAACAATAGTTTTTGCTCTTCTTTTGTGGATACCTTGGGGGTTTTTCCTCCCTTTGGTCTTATTTCACTGGCTAAAGCTACCAAAATAACATTGTCTCATACCACTGACTGCAGATGTTTGAGCTGTTCAGACTTTATGGAGGACATGGCTACAGTTTTATCTTTTGCCGTGAAGTCTTCTATAAGTTTCATTATGCTAAGGAACCCTTTTGTTTCAGATTTTCTATTTTATTAAAATTTTAATGTTATGATTTATAAGTGAATGTTAAAAACTTCTCCTGCATTACAGCAATTGAGAAGTTCAAAGTTTTTATCATTTTAGAAAAACTAAGAATGTGAGTTCGGTCTGGCAGTGTGTACCTGCCTCTAACTCCAGTGCTCAGGAGGGAGACTGAAGCAAGAGGATCATGGTGACCTCAAGGTTAACCTGAACTACATAGTGAGACCCAGTTCAGAAAATAGAAACAGAAAAAACAGTAGTGTGTGCATGACTAGGATGTTTTTCTCCTGTTTAGCCATCCTTGCATCCGTGCTTCTTTCGGTCCAGTTAAGAGTCTGCATTCCTGGGGAGACGTTTTTCTTGCATGTTGGTGATGCCCTGAGTTAGCCAGGGGCCTCCTGCCATGTTTGGTGACAGAGGGGTAGAGCAGAAGGGTGAGGAGTAGGATTTGGGCCTCAGGAAGCTCATACTGCTCTGTGAACGGAGCCTCTTCCTAGAGCCTGGCTCAGTCTCCTGCTCCGCTGCCCTGTGCCACCCCAGCCTCCTTTGGAGGAGGAGCCCGCAGGTGTCCACCCCACCTGGAAGACAGGACTGACACCCTGCCAGTCGTGAATACCCTTGTGGGTGTCAGGGCACTCACAGGGGACAAGGCCCTAGCGGCATAGCCATGTAGGTCCCCTGCACACAGTCCCCTGTCACCGCCTGCAGGCCGGGTCGTGGGAGAGCATGACCTGTGCACTTAGCCCCAGCCTCCACCCCAGCTGCTTGTTAGCAAAGATGTGGCTTCCAGACTGTCACCAGTCTTCCTGAGACGGGGCTGCTGTGTAAGGAAGTAAGGTTTGCTTCAGCCAGCCGGGCGTGTCATAAATGTACTGCCACCTCCAAGAGCCTGGTCATTCCTCACCCACCTCCATCGGTGGGTGTCCATGGAGCCTGGGTCTCTCTGTGCAGGTTGGTTTAACTTGAGGACACCCTACCATTCCTGTAGTCCTGAATAACAGGAACACCCCACCCCTTGGGAGTATGGAGTCCAGGCAACCTCAACCAATGAGTTACAGAGCTGGGACTCAGCCTAATGGCCCTGCCACGCCAGGTGCTCAGGGACGGGAGCTGTGCAGGTGCCCAGCCTTGGCAGGGTCAGAGCAGGGGCATGAGGTGTGGCAGGCAAGGCTCCTGTCCCTTAGCCCAGGTGTGGGAGTGCCTGGGAACAAGAGGGACCCTGTCTTGCTCTGCTTGGCCTTAAGCCTGTCTGGGTATAAACTAGGTGTACCCTGTAGGGTAGGGCAAATTTCCTTCCTCAGTCATCTCACCACCCCCTGTGCCAGTCCACAGCTGGGTATCACCGAGGGGGCTTGTGTGTGTGTAAATTTTTTCAAGCCCAAGAAACATTCCCATGGTCTGCAGCCTGTGTTGATTTTCAGTCAACTTTACCCTGTTAGTGTAGCATAGGAACAGTTTATATCACACTTGCTAAAGCTTAATGTGTCCCAAGCCGTGTCCTCAGCAATTCACTGGTATCATCTTAGGTAACAGCCCCAGAACTGCCTCCACATCTGGAGACTGAAGGGTCGCATCCCCTCAGCCACACACTGCCCTCTTCTGAGCCTCACCAGCCCCGCAGTGCAGGCAGATTGGGGCCAGGTTCTTGTTCCCTGGGGCTTAGGAGGCAAACTTGCGGGGAAAGCCTGTGCAGTGTGACTTAATGCTAGGGAGCAGGCCTGTGTCTCTGACCTCGCAGTGAACAGAGGCCACAGCACGTTTCACCAATCTGTACATGACTTTAGGTGCAGTGTGTAGCCACAAGCACAAGGCATTATGGGAGGTCTTGCACACAGAGCAGCACCCGCTGCTGGGCACCTGTGAGGCTGCATGGAGTGCATTGCGCCAGGGCCCAAGCGGGGCAAGGTGCTGGGGTGCAGGGAGGGAGACAAAGTTGGTTGGGGGCTGCAACCCTGCCTGCTGGGCAGGAGGGCAGATCTAAGGGATGTGTAGGGCGTGGTTGGCGAGGGCCTGGCATGCCCCCAGCCATCAGTGGACATGCGCAGTTCTGTTAATGCCAGGAAGAGGCTCTGGGCTTGTTCACTGGCACCACCCGCTCCCACCCCCTTAGCATTGGCCACACGCTGTCCTGGCAGGAGCAGGCCCCAGCCTGGAAGGGAAGCAGACACAGCCTGGGGGCATCTCCGGGCAGAGCCCTGGTGGAGAGCGCAGGGGCACATCTGCACCCTGAGCTGCGGGGTGCTGGTGTGGGAGTGTGACAGGGTACCGTGCCGCCTGCCCACAGCCGTCCTCTCCCTTCCCCTTCCTCCGTGCCCACGTGTCGTCTCAACTCAGCAAGCCCTGTGCCAAGCAGAGCAGAGAAGGCAGTCTCTTCCCAGCCATTTGTACTGTACTCCTCTTCTGGCGTGATTTTCTCCCAGTGCAGCTCATGATCATTTACTAAAAAAGATGAAGTGGTTTTCTTAAGTGTGACTTTTATGGTTTTTTGTTTTATTCTTTTGGAGTAGTGGGTTCTTTTGTTTCTTTTTTTTTTTGTATGTAGAATCGAACTCAGGACCTTGCGCTTGCGAGGCAGACACTGTGCTGCTGAGCTGTGTCCCCAGCCCCTTTGTTTCTGCTCTTGTTTGGAGACAGTATCTTGCTGTGCAGTCCATTCTGGCCTTGAACTCACAGCAGTCCTCCTGCCTCAGCCTCCTGTGTGCTGGGATTACAGGCGTGCGCCACCATGCCCAGCTTACATGTGATTTGGCAGTGTGGGCTGTTTCTGTCCCATTGGGCTTAGCATCACTCATACCAGGAGCTTCCTTTACCTTCTTCTCCCAGGCAGCTTAGCCAAGAAACCGCTGTCTGGACAAGTAGCGGCCACAGATACACGTGCGTGCACAGAGTTCTATTACAAAATGGCTAAAAGCTGTCATTAAAGGCTGCTTTCTGAGAAGTTAGGATGGATAGGAGGAAATTCATGGAACCAGTTCTTTAAAGATGCTATTTTTTGAAGCCACAGTTGTTCTTTTTTCTGAACCAAAATGTAGCCTTCGGAACGGAGCGCCATCTGTTAACCAACTTCACAAAGAAAATGAGGAATATAAAAGAAATTACAAGCAGAAATTTCTAGAAGTCCAATTTATTGCAGTAGAATGTTAACATGTATGTAAAACATGTACGTAAAAATAGCCATGCCTGTGCGTTTACACATGCTTACACACCAGTGTGACCACCCCCATGATAAAAATAGAGGAGACACAACCCGTCCAGAAGGGAACAATTCCCTGGAGGGCCTCCCCAGCCCTGAGGCCTCCTTCCTCTCCTCAGCACTGGGACACTGTGGTCTTCTGGAGTCTCCTTGGAGCGGGGCCATACAGCAGAGACCTTTTTGTCTGAACCATTTCTTGCTTTGCGAAGTATGTTGGCTCTTCATCCACGGTGTTGCCTGTAGAGGTCTCCCGGGCCCCCTTACTGCCAAGGACTGTCACCCCGGGACAACACCGCAGTGCCCATTCACTCGAGGGGTATTAGAATTGTGTCCAGTTCCGGGCTTCTCTCTCTATTTTCCAGGGCTACCACCGAGTGCCACAAATGGGGCGTGTTACATGGGGTGGAGGTTTGTGTGACTTCTTGTTGTGGAGCCGGAAATTCTGTGCAAGCCCTGGCACCTAGAGAGGGGCTCATGCTGTGCCCTAGCGTGGCAGAGGGTGTCACTTGGGGAGACGGCATGGATGTAGGCTCAGGTTCTCTTCTTAAAAAGCCACTGCTGCCATCTTGGGCTTCAAGCATGACCTCACGTACCCTGATCACCCCAGGCCATCCCCGAGCACCACCAGCACAGGAGGTCTGGGATTCACCTGAGCTTTGGCACCTGCAGCCTGTGAATTTTGAGGTGAAATACTGAAACCATAGCTGCGCTTTTGTGGACAACGCTGTCTTGAATAATTGGGTACCCGTCTTAGTGCAGACATGTGTATCCACTTCACCTGACACTGAAATTGCTGTCATATGGTGGAAGCATACATTTATACTCTAAAAGAAATTGTCAAACTAAGCTGGGCACAGTGGTGCACCGCCATAGTCCCAGCACTTGGGAGGCTGAGGCAGGAGAGTGGCATGAGCCTAAAGTTGAGACCAGCCTAGGCAACATAACAAGACACCCCCCCCACACCACACACTCCAAAAAATACAAAGGAGGACACTACAGTTGCCCTTCGTGGTGGCAGCATCTGAAAGCACTGGTGGCCCCAACCCTGCCAGCCCCTGGAGCCCGCCCCCACAACTCCTAGCCACGTGCACGTGGGCAGTGTATCTCCTTGTGGCGTGTATTGTGGTTCTCTGGGACCGTGGATGTGGAACAGCATGTCACACTCGTACCCGCCATCTCCCCCTCCTCTGGGGCATTTCTTTCCAATCTCTTGCTTATGTTTTCCTTCGGCTTTTATCTCCATGCCGAGCAGTGAGAGCTCTCGTGTCTGTGCAGGAGGCCCTTTGCCAGGTGCACGTATCCCATGTATCCCTCCGAGAGTTTGGCTTGCCTTGTCGTTGCCCCCCTCCCCCCGTGTCCCTAAGAGAGGAGCAGTCTCAGCTTACATACTGAGGGTGTTACATACGTCTGGGGTGTTTGTTCTCAGGTGGCTCCTGGGGTCCTAAGGCGTCTCATTGATTTTCCTGTCTGTGCTTCATTTGCACTTAACTGCTGCACATGGAGTGCGTGGTTGGTCTCCAACTGTCCTATCCCATCCCCTTCGAGCTACCTGGGCACCCCTCTTGACAGTCGCCCCGCATGTTCCTGCCTGTCTGCATTTTGAATTTGTTTTTGTTTTTGTAGTCCTGGGGATGGGACCTGATGTCTTGTGCCTGGCGGGCAAATGCTCTTCTGTTACTGAACAAAGTCAAAGAAGTCCCCGCAGAGACCTCAGTTTGGGCCCCTGGGGAAGGGTGGCCACTCTCATCCCAGAAAAGCCTTTGAGGACAGGTCAGGAAGAGGCATGGTCAGATTTCTTAAGCAGAAACAAAGGCACAGGAGTTTGGGAGCTGGAGAGGCAGCCGCAGGATGGCTGCTCGTGGCGTGGCAGTCGATGGCATTGGTGACTCTGCAGCCCTGTGTACAAGGGAGAGGCCTGGGCCCAACTTCCAGGCTCACTGAATCTTCCAGGACTGAGGAAATTAGGAATGGGGGCCCTGGAGGGGACCCGACAGATCGGGGTGGGGGAGAGACATGAGAATGGCGGGGAGCTTTGCGTCTCGAAGTTGCAGTTCTCTTACAGTTTGTAAATTTTCGTTTTCCTTGTCTCCTTTCTGCCTGCCTATGTCTTCAGTGCTCCCGCCCTGCCTGCAAGCTGCACCCCAGGCTTGTGTGTCTCCATGTGGTGCTCAGTGCCACACAGCACGGTTTCTGTAGCATTAGAGAAAGCCAGGGACCAGTGTCTGCCTTCTTGCCTAGTCCCCAGTGGTCAGCACTCTTGGCAGGGCCCAGGGCTGGGTGCAGGGCACAGTCATGTTCACGCAGGCCCGGGACACCAGGTGCTGGTGTGATCTGCAATCTCACAATGGTCTCTTCATACCAAGCGAAGACTGTGTTTGCATCCGACCTCTGCCTGCAGCTCGAGCTGTCCAGCTCCCCGGCCCACAGCGACCCCAGAAGCCCTCTGAGAGGAAACAACACACTCCAGTCCACCAAGGAACCAAGGGTCAGAACTACATAATGGAAACCATTTTCTAGCCTCCAGCATGGCCATTTATCCCAATATCCATTGCATTTCAAACTGGTCCAAACCTATAGATCATATCTTGAAAGAAAGTATGTTGGTGCCATGGAAATTACCCTGTATTCTTACCACCTAATTTTTCAAATGTGTTTTAAAGTTTGGGAGAAGGCAGACAAGCCTGGGGCCCAGCCCCTTCTCCCCCTTTTCTGCCCTTGTATCATCCCCCAAACACATCAAATAAGGACTGAAGCGCAGCCGAGGAATCCACTACCACATGTTCTTTTTTTTTTTTTTTTTTTTTTTTTTGGCGGTACTGGGGATTGAACTCAGGACCTTGCACTTGCCAGGCAGGCACTCATTCCACTGAGCTAAATCCCCAGCCCTTCACATGTTCTGTTTTGCTCTCTAGCATTAGTTTTACTTATACATACACGTAACTGGAGCGAGCCCTGGCGCAGTTTTATTTTCTCTTCTCACTTAACACGTGCTCTCACCCTGGCAGAACTTGCCCAGAGCAGGTTTAGGGCCTGCCCCAGACTCCAACCGGGGTGGTGCAGGCTCTCCCAGGCCATGCAGGCAGCACCAGGGATCAGGTTGGGGCCCTGTCTCGGCCCAGGCATCCGCCCAAGCTCTGGCTCTCTGGATAGCCGTGACTGTCCCTCACTCCCTCCTCATGCCCAGCCCTCCCTGCTCTGCTTCCTCCCGCACCTGCTTCAGGATGGGGCCCAGCACACCCACTCAGGGTTCCCCAGGTTCCTTGGTGTCCCCAGCTTCATCTTCTTCCTGGAGATGAAGCCCTCTGCTCCTAGAGGATGGGCCTTGCAGGCAGTCTCCTATGCTTCTGCCGCCCCTCGTCACATGGCTGAGGGGGGACAGGGTAGGAGGACAAAGCTGCCCTCATGTACAGGACCCACTGCCTGCCCTGAGAGCTGTGAGGGCACAGGCAGAGGGGTGGCCTCTCCTCCCACCCACCCAGGTTTCCAACCTTCAGGAATCCACTCTGTTTCCCTGTCCTCCCGGGGCCTTGGCCTCCGGGCACCCTTCAGGGAAGGCACCTGTGTCTTACCAGCTGCCTCGGGCCAGCCTCAGGCCTGGGTCACAGTGCAGTGGTGGCAGAGGATTGGGGCACACACGTCCCTGGACTGGCACCTCTAAGGCTGGAGACGGGAGCCCCGGGGAGAGTTCCTCCGCCCCCTGCCTCAGCTTCTGGAGGAAGGTGCCAGGAGAAGAGGGGTGCAGTTTTCGTTTTCTCTGCTCTCCCAGGGCTGGTGGAGCAGCAGACCGGGCAGTGCTGGCCCCGAGGACAGGATGGGAGGGAGAGATGGGCCCATGGGCATGGGGGCCTTGCTACCCACCATGCCAGGCTCACACAGACTGTTCTCCCATAAGGCCCATGGCCAGCGGGCACTCACAGCCCAAGCACAGCCCAACAGCAGCCCCCTGCCAGGGTCGAAGGCTGTGGACACTTCGTGCCTCTTGGCGCAGGTGTGGGCCCTGCACTCAGCGCCCCCTTTCTAGACTTGCCCCAAGACAGCAGACGACATCTTTATGGGCTTCGGACAAATCTCAGCCTTTCCCAGCAGCTCCGCGCCTGTCCACAGCCCCAAACCACAGGCCCGCTCTGGGGTGGTGACAGGTTAACTGTCTGCAGGGAGCTAGGAAGGGAGGGTACAGGTATCCATGCCGAGGGTGCAAACCTCCCTTAAAACTTGGCCCATTTCCGCTGCCCTGCTGTGTGCCCCAGAGATGCCCGCAGCCTCCCTCACCACCCTGCGGACCCTGGACACTAAGGCTCTGTTTGCTGGAGTCCCCAGCAAGCAGCCAGGCAGAGGGCCCTTCCTCAGCTGCTTCTTGGGGATCGTGTTCACACCCCAACTCCCCTGTGCCGCCATGGAATCCTGCACAGAGCACAGGGTTGTGAGCTACTGCTCATCCAGACCGCACTGGGCCAGGCTCTGCTGGGGCTGGGGACATGGTGGGGACAGACAGCAGGCCCTGCCTCAGGGGGCACAGGGCCCCAGGGGCAGAGTCAGCTGAATGCAGGTGGTGAGCACTGCTGGCAGCAGCACCGGACACCAGAGAATGGAGAGGTTGGTTCTGATGGCAGCGCGAACACAGGGAGCGTGGGCAGGACTGCCAGGGAAGTCAGGCCCCCCTCGGGCAGAGGGGAGCAGTGGCGGCTACACCCACCCAGGCAAGGTGGGGTGGGATGGTGAACCTAGAGAGGTCTCGGGGCTGGCGGGGACCCAGGGGCCCACAGCAAACTTGGCTGTCCCTCTCGCTTGTGCCACGCGAAGTGGCGAAGGCTGGCAATTGGGAGGGACTGGACACCACTGTACGCTGGGAAAAGCAGTCCAGTGCCGTGTGGGTCTGGATGAGATCGGTGCTGAGGGGCCCTGGAGACCCAGGGCCAGCCAGAGTCTCTGAGACCTGTGGAGTCACAGGCCCACGTCTCTTGTCCTCCCAGGCTGTGCTTGCCCTAACCCCGCAGCCTGCCCTCTGTGTCCACTAGGTCACTTCCTCCTGCCCTGCTGAGCAACCAGGCAACTGTCCTTTCCAGTCCTGATCCACGCAGGCCCGGTCCTCAGCTACTGTCCCCACGTGCTGCCTGCCTCCTCCTTCCGTCCTCCCTCACAGTATCCCAGGCCGCCCTGCCCCTGCTCAGCCCCTCTCCCTGACTGCAGGCCCCCGAGGGGGAAGCGGGCCAGGGTGCCCTCAGGCTGAAGAAGGGGCAGCCCTGCTTCCTGTTGGTGAGAGCACGGGCTGGATACACATGAGGGGTCAGACCCAACTCAGTCCCAGCAGCTCCTGTGCTCCATCTTCCTGTATAGACGCCAGACCAGTGTTCACAAGCTGTGGTACACTGACCATGTGTACTTGTAACAAATGGCTGCTTTGAGCACGCATAGCCGAAGCGTAATCATGCTGCTCAAAGGCAGTGACAGTGTTGGTGGGGAAGGATGTCAGTGAATGGTGTGGTGCAGAAACGGGACAGGAGCAGGAATCGGCAGGCATGGGCTCTTTTCCAGGGCGCCTGTCCTGTGGGGAGAGCCCACTACCCTGCACGGGCCTTGGGGGCCTTTGGGTGCTTGCGGCCTGGGCAGCCCTTGTGCCTGAGCCTCAGGCTGGGTCCTGGGCCTAGGCAGCAGCCCCGCGCAAGTGGAGGGGCCCAGGGACGCACTCCTGGCAGCAGCCACAGTGGGTTTTGGAAAGCGAAGCAGAGAGGAGGGAAAAGCACCCCGCTGGCTTCATGAGTGCTGCTGCTGTCCTGTGTGTCGCTGTGATTCTCACAGCGCACAGTGGGACATTGTCCCACGGTGCTGGGGGCCGCTGAGAGGGCTGAGTGAGCAGGCAGGGCTGGCGGGGTGACACCACAGCACATGTAGCCGCAGCTTGCCCCATCAGCAGGGAGCCCACACTTTCATGCTTATGGGTGAGGTCATGAACACTCGGGGTTTCTGTGGTTGCGTGTTTTCATTTACCTTTGTGACAGCAACGTCAGAGGTCCTGGTGTCTCCACACCCGTGTCACCGCTTGTTTTCTGTGGCTTCTTATCATGGCCATCCAGCGGGTGAGATGGTACCTCCCTGTGGTTCCGGGGTGCCTTCTCTCTGCCCTGAGATGTCCCGCTGTCTTTTCCTGTGCTTCCTCGCGGGCTGTCTGTATTGGAGGTGCTTCTGTTCAACCCCTCTGCACAGTTTTAAATTGGGTTGTCATCTTACTGAGTTGTTGAAGGTCTTTATACAGTCTAGGTACGCGTTCCTGATCAAGTACACGATTTATATGTATTTTCTCTCATTCTGAGTTGTCTTTTCATCCTTCTCTGTCTGTCTCTCATATACTGGGATTGCATTTTAGGCAAGTGCTCCACCACTGAGTTGTAGCCCCAGCTCTTTCTAGTTTTGAGACAAGGTCTCACTAAATTGCCCAGGCTAGGCTCAAACTTGTGATCTTCCTGCTTCAGCCTCCCACACAGCCAGGATTGAGGGCGCACACCACTGTGCTGGGCTATTTTCCCTTTCATATAGTGTTCTTTGAAGCCCATGGCTTTTGCATGTAGAGGAAGCCCACTTTCTTGACCCTCATTTGTGCTCGTGCTTTTGGTTAGCTTTCTTTCTCTTTTTCAGCATGGTGTGCTGTACTGGGCCCAGTATTAAAAGGTCTGCTCACAGTGCACTGTTCCCACCCCCCATGGAGGCATTTAAAGTAGTTTCTGATTTATCTCATGTGCTTATTTTTGCAAAATTAACCGCTTTCTCTTTCATTCACAAAGGTTTTTTTTTCCCTAAGTAAGGGAAGCCCTGCCTCGCCCCCAAGACTGGCTTCAGGGTGCCTCGGAGCCGAGGTCCCTGTGCCCCGGGCCTCTCCTGAATAATGACTAATGCGTGATGGGGGGGATCCTCAGAATGACTCTGGGGGGCGGGGCCAAAATTTAGGGCCCAAGTAACTGTTGGAAACGACCCCGTTGGCCTCAGTGGGTGACATCCGGCCTGTGGCCAGTGATGAGCACAGGGACCGTTTCCCACACTCACGGGGCCGTAGCCAGCCTGTGGGATTTTTGCCGATCTGATGAGTAAGATGATGTTATCTCGGTGTAGATTTTAGGGGGAAAAATCGGCTTTGCTGAGATGCAGTTTGTAGACCGAAAGTGCACCCGTCTGAAGGGCACTGCTTGCCGGGCTGTGAGACATAGCGGCCTCTCTGTCACTGTATGTAGTTTTCCCGTGGAGGGGTGGGGCGAGACTGCAGTGCGGCGCGTTTGTGTCCGCCTTTTTCCTTGTAGATGTTCACGGTGCGCACTGCACACTTCTCAGAGACACTGCGTGTGCTGAGTGCCTGCAGCTGCCAGCAGCTCATCCCGGGCCCGCGCTCTGGCTCCTGGCGGCACCAGCCAGGTCTCCAGTGCGCAGCTGACTCCACTCCACCGCCAGCCTCGCTGTCCTCTGGCTGCTCTGACTCGGGCCAGGATGGCTGCACACAGCACTGGTGCGTCCCTTGGTGTTAGTTCCGGCACAAACCTGAGATGACTTGCAGCTCTGGAGGGCTAGCTCTGTTGCTCTTGGCCCGTGGGGAGCCACGTCACTGTGGAGGCTGCAGGGAGAGGACCCAGCACCCATACAGGGCAGAGAGGCAGAAAGAGGAAGGAGTGGGATCCCGGTGTCCCCTGCAAGGCCACACCCCTGTGGAGTGCGGGAAGCACACTGGGCTTCCCTCCTAGGACCTACCACCTCCCCACAGTGCCACTCTGGGAACCAAGCCTGTAACACACGGGCCTGGGAGGGCACACCAGGTCCAACTGTGAGCCCACTGCGTACCTCTTCCAGCTGACTTCCTGTTTCCTGCGGGTGGACACGGGAGTGAGGTCCAGTTTGTGCCTGCTGGGAACCAAGGAGCAGGAGTGTTCTTGCGCCCACCTCTCTGGAGCACGGGCGGACAGGAGTGGCACAGCTGGTCCATAGAGGCACATCTAGCTGTGTGTGCTTCTGGCAGCTCCACACCCTCTGAGACCCTGGTGCCGCCTGCCTGACCCTGCTCTGTGGGCAAGCTCCTCCAAAGGGTGCTCCAGGCCACGCTGCCTAAGGACTGGTTCTGGTTCTTCCTGGCCATTGTAGTTCCTCCAATGCGAAGCCTATGTTTAAATCTTCATCCGAATTAGTTTGCTTTTCCCCCCTCACATTTATTGGTGCATAGTGGTTACACAGATAGGCTGCATTTTGGAGGATTTGTACACACACAGAACACACTTGAGTCCCTGCGACCCCCTTCGCCCACAATCACATTCTTGGGAGGCGGCTCACGGATCCTGATCAGTCATTTCACCCATCCCTTGCCCCCCCCATTTCCTCCCCCTCACCTAGCCAGAGCACCTTTATTTTCTTGTCATCTTTTTTAGATCCCACACATTAGAGTGTGTGGCGCTTGTGAGTCTGGCTTCTTTGGCTGAAAATGATCTTGTTTTCATCCATTTTTCTACAGAAGGCCATTCTGTTCCTCCTGTTTCTGAGTAAACTCCACTGCGTGTACATAGTCTCTGTCCACCCCCCGATGGGCATGAGGGCGGGCGCCGTAGTTTGGCCGTGTGAACTGTGCCCCAGTAAACGTGGGCGTGGTGTCCCTATGTAGATGGCACCGGGCCTAACTGCTTCCAGTGCCTGCTGAGGAGGGAAGTAGCTGGGTGAAAAGGAAGCTTAGGTTTAGTGTTTTGAAGAAAGATCCCTTCCCCCACATCCATCCTCACCAGCATTTATTGGTTTTTGTACTTTTTCTGGTACTGGGAATCAAACTCAGGACCTTGTGTGTGCCAGGTGGGCACTATGCCTCTGAGCTACATCCCCGGCCCTGTTTTTGTATTCTGGATGACCACCATTCTGGCTGGAATGAGATGCAATCGTATAGCTTAGACTTGTATTCCTTTGCTTGTTTCTTCGTTAGGAGAGTAACTTCACACACGATGGGCACAGTGTATTGATGTATAGCAAGAGTACTTTCTGGTTTCTAACTTCCTTTTCTCTTTCACAAGCCGAGCACTTAGGCTATAGCATGTCAATCAGATGTTTTTCTTTTTTTTGCCCTGAGAACTCTCTCCTTTGAAGGGAACCTGCCGTGTTTCTGTGCGTGCCATGGCTGCCCTGCACTGCTAGTTGCTTCACTGGCCTTTCTCCTACTGGTTCCTAAGAGCCCTGTGCTGGGGAGAGTAGGGGCTCTGTGGGGGTCCTGCATGCTGCACTCTCTTGCATCTTTTTTTTTTTTTTTGCGGTACTGGGGATCGAACTCAGGACCCTGCGCTTGCTAGGCAAGCGCTTATTCCACTGAGCTATATCCCCAGCCCTCATCTTTTTGCTTTTCCTGGTGTTTTCCCACGTGAAACTGCAGCATGAGTTTTTGCAGAGTCCAGCACATCCAGTTTTATTATTGCGGACTTGGGGCCGTATGCTTTCCCCGTGGTGAAGCCGTGGCGTGCGCCAGTGACTGCTCATGGCTGCATTTTTCTCACACCGAGATGCTGTTCTGCTTGGAATTGGTCCTGGCGCACAGTATAAACACAGAATCGGTTTTACCTTGCTTCACGTGACCCTCTGGTTGTCCCTGTCATGTATTAGGAAACCTATGCTAGTGACCTGAGATCGCAGGCCCTGGACCTTTACTGTTAAGTCCTAGATCTCCCCCCACGCTTGGATGCTGCCCTCCTGCTGCCGGTTCCCTCGCTTCCCTGGGCGGCTGCTGTTGTCATGGCAGCAGTGTTCTCTGAGTTAGGCGCCCCGTGTCTAGCTGGAGATGTCCGAAGTGCAGACCAGGGTGCCTCACCGCCTTTCTCCCCCAAGGTGCGCCTGGGTACCCCAACCTCCACAGACAGAGAAGGGGCTTGTTGATTTTCAAAACAGGAGGTAGTGTTCAGCCTGTATATCCACTTGGGAAAAGCTGACGTGCTACTGCCTTTGAATCACCTGCTACCAGTATCATTTGCTGTGTTTTCAGTGTCTTTCCTGAGTTTGAGGATTCCTGAGGGATGCTTTGAAGGTCTGTTGTTTTCCCGACAGTTTCTCTTTCACTGCTCTTAGGGAAGGCTCACCTTTTTCTCTGTTCTTGGCCGATGCTGTTTGTACCCAGCGGGGGGACACGTTAATTTTATCTTGCTGACTTACAAAAGCAGTGTTCTTTTGTCTGTATTCATCTCAGCATTCGTTTTCTTGAGGTTTCTCGGTGTGCTGTGAAGATAATTTGTTCCTCCCTTGAAGGGTGGCCGTTGGCAGATCTCCCCTTGGGCCCCTACGGCCCCCACCCACGCCCTTGCGTGGCGATGCTTCTCACCACGCAGCCCTGAGTGTCAGCGTCCCAGGCAACCCTTGCCAGTGTCCTGCAAGTTTCCCTCAGTGACAGGACATTGGCAGCCCTGCCCGGCTGCCCTCAGCCCAAGCCCGGGTTCCAGGAGACGAGGCCTGGGCTTCTGCTGCTGTAGAAGCCCATAGTGCCCCACAGAGGGCAAAGCCGGCCGCCCTCGTCCCTGTCCAGGGAGCTGGTTCTGGAACCAGGGTTGTGCCAGTCAGTGCTCTGGGTGTCCCCACATCCTCTGCATGGCCCAGGCAGTGCTGGCAGCCCCCACCCAGCAGGTGACCTGGGAGTACACAGCCGTACAGGGGCCAGCCAGGTCCCCCAAGGCTCCGCAGGGCAGGACACCGCTTCTCCAGGGCCAAGATCTGAGCCAGCGGATGAGATGGACAGGGTCACTGGATGCCCCCTACAGTACTGCAAACAACCCTGGCCACCCATTCACAAAGCACATCACTCCCTGGCCCCAGTCCTGCTCAGGCCTGCGGCTCCTGTGAGCGGCAGGGGAAGCCCTAGAGACCTCAGGCCCCAGGCTCACACTCTGTCTCTCCCACCACAGCCCGTCTTTTCCAGGCCCATGTTCCTGGACCTGCAGCTTGCTTGCTGTGTGGCCCAGGGAAGCCACCCCAGCTCTCTGAGCTTGTCTGCTTGTGAGGCATGAAGGAGGGAGCGTTTCCATTAGGGCCACACAGCATGGGGCCCAGGAAGGCCTGCAAGAGTGTGTCCGGCTGCCCTTGCAGTGGCGGGGAACCAGTGGTGCACGTGCCACAGTGGACTGTGTCACTGAAAGCTCTAGATTTGCCATCACTGCTCTAGTGGTTCAGGCCCCCCCTAGACCTTCAGAGCCTGAAGCAGCTCTGGGGGCCAGGCTGTGCTGGGGAAGAGCCCTGGGCTCCCTCGCCTGACTGGGCTCTGCAGGCGCCGCCCGGTCCTGGTGTCCAGGGGCTGAGAGGGATGCGTACCACTTAGCTCAGGACAGAGGAGGTTTTCTTCTCTAGCTTAACTTCCACACCAGACTTGAAGCCAGGCTGTGTACTGACCTTGGGCCCGCCTCCCACATGCACACACTGCTCCTGCACGCTCAGCAAGGCTGCGGTGGCCCATGGGAGCCAGTTCTGGGCGTCAGGAAAGTCTGCAGCCAAGGTCCAGGGGGAGCTCTGGGTACAGGGCCTGGACCTGCTGTACGGCTGGGGCACCTCTGAGGGTTGGCAGGGGGTCTGCGCAGGGTCTCCAGAAAGAGCTGTCCCTCCCTGCCCAGCAATACCTCTCATTAACACCCTCAGGCTGGCTCCCCAGGGACACACTGGCAGGGGTACCGGGCCGGGGCCAGATCCCTGGGTCTGTCTAGCTGCATCTCCAGTGGATTGCAGCGCCCCCACACCCCTGCCTCGGGCCTAGGGCAGCTGCAGCACCGGGCACAGGGTACGTGGCACCGTGTCAGGCAGGCGGGGCCCTTGCTCCTGTAGTCACAGCAGCTGTGGCTCTAGGGCATCCCTGGACCCAGCTGGCAGCTGGGCTGAGGCTGTCCCTCTCTCCATGCAGATCTGGGACATGAGCGACGACGAGACCCTCTGAGGCCACCGCTGGGGCAGGACAGCAGCCAGGACGGGCGACTCCGGCCGGTGTGCCCCTCCCCGAGCCTGAGGACCAGGACCCTCACCCCCATCCCACATCCTCCCAGAGGCGCCACCCTCCCCATCCTGAGCGCAATAACCTCAGCTTTGACACCTCAGTCCGGCACAGCCCTTCCACGTGCAGTTTCTCTGTGTCACAGGGTCAGGCCCCCAGGGGTGGCCACACTGGAGGCAGCACCCACATCTTGGGGCTCCTCTCCCTCACCTGTAGGTGGAACCTGGAGGGGAGGTGGGCAGGCCAGGCTGCCTATGGAACGGAGGGGCCACCTTGTCTCAGGGGCGGAGCACCAGGGTGTCCAGGTGGCTCCTGAACGTCTTGGCCTGACCTGGGCTGTGTCCTGCTCAAGAGGCAGCGCCGGGTGCACAGGGCTGTCTGCCCAGCACTGGACATGCCTGCTCCTTCCACACTTCCATCCTGGCAGCTTCAGCACATCTCGAAGTCGAGTCTAGCGCCTCCTCCCAGCAGAGACACAGTGGAGACCAAAACCGCCACCTCCTGCTCACACCAGGCAACTCAGGGCCATGGCACCACCGCCCTGGACTCGAAAGCCACACACAGCCAGCCTGTGGTTTAAGAGCACTTTATTATTGTTCTTAAGGCTACTTTTAAGTACAAAAAAAAAAAAAAGATGGCCTGCCAAACCTTTTTTTTTCTTCTTCCAGGAAAAACAGGCCACAGAGAATGGTATATTACAGATTTACACATAGAGGAGCCAGAACGCGCCGCGGACGGCCTGGGTCTGGGGGACGGCCTATCCCAGATAGGTTGGCGCGGGGACCCGGCCGCCAGCACCACCGTCCCCAAGCGGCGCCCACTCCCTGGCTGGGAAGGGCCCACGGCGGTGGCTCTGGCCCGCGCTCAGTAGCCTGCCGCAGTAACAAACGTGTGGCTGTGATGCGGATGGTGGCCTCCAAGGACCTGTGTTCCTGCACGTTTACGGACACATCCACGACCAAAAAAAAGATCAACTTTTTTTTCCAAACAACAAAAAATGAATGATTACGACAGGAAAGGGAAAAATTAAATAGCTACATATCATTAACAAATTAATTGTTCTTCAAAAAATACCTACAAATTTCTCTGTACATTCTTTACGCACAGCGTAATGATGGTCTTAAAGTTACCTATATAAAAAAAGTGTTCTCAACAATTTTTTTTTTCCTACAGAAAATACAGGGGCCTGAATGCCAAAGCCCGGAAGCCCGGTCTGGTGGGAGGAGCTGGGGCTGCAGAGGGGCTTCCTTCCACCCCGAGGCCAGCAGCAGCTGACCAGCACAACCACGAGAGCCAGACCCAGCCTCCCACCCAACGTCCCCAACTCAAAAGCGAGCTGGGTGTCTTGCCTCAGGCCGCCTGTGCCCTCGCGCCTCACAGCTGAGGTGGCCACGCCCGTGTCACCCAATCAGGCGACGTCCTGAGTCCCCTGGGGAGGCCAGGCTGAAACAGACCCCTGGAGTGGGGACAGAAACGCTCACTGGCCAAGAGGAGCGGCTGTGGGGCACCCACAGCCCTGTCTGTCTTGGGTGCTTCTAATGTCTAGTTAGTAGCTGTGAATATGGCAGACAATAAATGCAGTCGTAACTGGGTGAAGTCAGGAATGTACACGGCCTTGGCCCCACGCACCGGGAAGCGCACAGAACACGGTGCGGATCGACAGCAATCTGCAGTCAGCCAAGGGAGCAGGCTGTGCCCGGGGAGCTGCGACACCAGGCAGCGGGGATCACGGGCAGTGGTGCTGGCCACCTGCGGCCCAAGCCTGCTCCCTGGTACTACTGCCCGCCGCCTGCCAGCTGCGGCGTCCGCACTCCTTGCAAGTAGAGTATCAAACAGAGCTCAGAGTACAACTGTGCCAGCAGTAAGTAGATCTAGGACTGGGACTGACAAACTAGTTCGGAAAAGAAGCCATAAGTACTCTGGGTTGCTTACTGTCTATACAATGAATAGAAACCAGCTATTTTTTCTCCATTAAAACACGAGTCTCTTTAAAGCACTACGGCGTCCTCGACTTGCGGCTCCGACAGCTGCAGTGACCCCAGAGGGTGAATGCCCGTGTGGCGGCGCCTGTGATCCAGGCGCAGCCCCGAACCTAGAGAAGACTGCAGCCTGTGCGGCACCCCAAGCTCCTCTATCTAACCCCACTGCACCCCAGCACGTAGGGTGGGGAGCGGCCGCCTGCGGTCCCAGCACTTCGCCCTCAGGGTGCCAGCGTCTTGTGGCAGCTGTCAGGCAGAGCCTCCGTCCTCCAATAGTGCAAATCAGACACCACGCTTCTCTTCAAGTATACACACGCACACACACGCGCACACACTCCGGGCCTCAGGAAGCACACGAGAGGGCACAGAGCACCGGGACCCCCAAAGTCATCATGGCTTGTGGCTGAGGACACTGGAGTCCTGACCGGCCGCACACTGTGCCAGAGGTTTCTTTGGTAACCAAGGCAGGAAACAAGCGCCACCGAGCACGCCCGCCAGCCCATGTGCCGCCTCCTAGCACACTGCGGGCCCCTTGTGAGGACATCAAGCAAGTATGAGACAGAAGAGCACGGAACCCACAGCATGGGTTTGTGGACAGACCACCCTGCCCCTCCCCCCGCCCACCCCAGGATTTTTTTTTTTTTTTTTTTTTTTAAAGTACTGGCTGTTCAAAGCTCAGGCAAACCATGCAGACAGGCGTGGTGCCGGGCGCCCTCAGGAGACCACGGATGGGGAGTGGCCGTGGCTGACCATGTGGGCAGAGGGGCTGGCCGGCTGGCCCCGGCGTGAGGCAGACTCGGGGCTGCTGGATGCGCCGTCCTTGGCCGCCTTGATCTGCAGCCACGTGTCGCCAAGGGCTTTGGCGAAGTGGTCATCCACGGAGCCAGTGATGGACACGGAGCTGGGCGCCGGCTCTGGTTCCTGGTAGTTCTTGCCCAGGCTCCGGCGGAAGTGTTCCTCCACCACAGGGTCGCAGGCAGGGGCGGCTGCGGGGGAAATGGGGCAGGTCACATCTGGCAGGTCACATCCGGGGCACCGGCCGCCCTGGGCCAGTGACACCGAGGACCAGCAGGCCCCACCCGCGTGTCCATCCCCACCCCCCGCGGGCCAGGGACGAAGGACGCGCTCCAGAGCAAGGCAGCAGAGTCGGCAGGGACACTCACTGCTGGGAGGTCTCCGGTAGCTGGCGGGTCCTGGCGCGGCACAGCCGCTGTGCACAATGGGGCAGTTCGAGAGGTTGCAGTTGCGGGCACCCGCGGAAGCACAGGTGATCACCGAGGGCCGGTTCTGCAGGAGGCGGCGTCAGCACTTTAGCACACACAGGGCCACAGCACTGCACCCCAGTACATGCCCCTCCCCTGCCCTGCCCTCTTGAGCGTGACCCCTGCTCATGGCACTGGGGTCAGTGAGGAGCCAGGACAAGTACTGGGCACTGGAGATTGAGTCCCGAGGTGGCAGGAGGGACCCCAGCTCCTGCCACTGTGGGCCCCAGGTGGTCTTGGATCCCACTGGACCTCCAGGCCCTCTGGACTGTAGGGATTTGCCTGCACCAAAGCCAGTTCAAGTTGGTTCCTTCCTGTTGTGACCAAGATTAGACGCCACAGCCCCCACACGACCAGGCTGCCACCATCTGGCTGCCTCCCCATCACCCCCATATGGTGTCCCACAAACACCTCTGTCCTCTGCAGCCTCCTGGGGCAGCTAGAACTGGCATCTGTCTCCTCCCTACTGGAGTCCTGACCAGCAGAGGTCGGAGTGGGGACCTTGCCAAAGAGGGTATCCAGGAGCTCAGGGGATGCCCAGCTACTGGGTCAGCACCGTCCAGAGGGACGAGTCCACCACAGGCCCTTCCTGGCCTGAGCCATAAGGACACACCCTGGATGGTGTATCTTGCTGTCACATGCCGGGCTCTCTGCCCACGCTGTCCCCGCATATGACTGAGCACAGCCAGGGCCTTGGCTCCAGGCAACCCAGCAGCCGGCTCCCCACTGCCCCAGCAGACACCACACAGCCAATGGCTCTCCCTCTGGGTCCTCCCAGCCATGCCGCTCCACCTGACATGTGCCTAGAGCCACACCAGGCAGTGCCAGTGCCAGTAGGAGGACCCTCCTGCTACACTGTCCCAAGGGTGTAGCCTGCTCTTCGCTGTGGCTCCAAGGCTGCCCTCCTGGCATCTTCGCGCTTTCTCACTCGGCCCTCCAAGCTGCTGGAGCAGAGCTCACTGGGGCCTTCCTCATACCCACAACAGAGTATCTGGCCACGAGCTCAAAGCAGAGAGGTCCATGTGCATGTGCGTGGCAGTGACACCATGTCACAGCAGCCTGCGCCTCCTCTGCGCACCCCTCAAAGCCCATTCCGAACCTGGCAGGAACCCCTGCGCCCCAGCAGCCCACACCACTGCCCACACTGGCTTCTCCCCCGAGCCACTGTGGGGTCCTGCACAAACCTCATTGTTCAGAAGGGATTTTTCTACCAAGCAACTATGTATTATAATAATTTCCCCATTTTCCTTTACTATGTGTCAGTCCCAGGCCTCTGACTGGCTCGTGCTGAAAAGATTCCAGCCCAAAGCAAAGCCCCCCACAGGACCCCCATGGTGCCCCACCCCCACCCAGGCATGCGTACCTGCTGCCGCTCCACGGGCGTGAGTGTGGGTGAGAGGCCAGCTGCCCTGCCGCTGTCCCCACTGCTCTTGGTCAGGGCGAGGGGCTGCTCCATGCCGAGGCTGGGCAGGGACGCATACAGGTGGCCACCTGGCAGGCCCATGGTGGGGGCCACAGCGCGCTCAATTGGGCTGCGGCTGTGCTCCCGGGGGTCCTTCCGGCAGTCTCCATTGGTAGTCTTGTTCCTAGAAGAGAGCAACAAGCCCTTAGGAGGGGACAACTGGCAAAGGGACACCAGGCAGGGCACCCTTCCCACAGGAGGACACCAGCTCCACATGCCTAGAGCTTCCGCTATGGGCTGTTACCCCACCTGCCACTTCCTGCTCAGGGAGGCATCAGGGAACCGCGTGACTCTGCGCCCGTCACATGGAACCTGTCACCACCACCCTATTCGGCCTCAGACCCTTCCCTCCAGTGCACCGAGTCCTCTGGCACCAGGCTTTCTGTCTCTCCATGACCATCATCAAGTCTTTCCAATCACACTGTGTCAGATGAAGAGTCCTGGGCCTGTTCTCTAAGAATCGCCAACTTCTCCTGGAGGCATCATCCCCTCCCTGCCTGTGCACACAGCACATGGTGACCCCAAGGCACGGGCAAGCAGGCGTAGGCCCCAGCAGCCCAAGGGTGGCCGCCAGCACAGAGGGTCCCGGGCCTCCAGGCGCAGGTCCCGGAATGGAGCAGCGCCCGGGCGGCCCCACACTCAGGGTGGCACGGGCCTGAGACATGGCACTATGCTTCTGTTCTCCAGCTGAGCACACGGAATGCCTTCAGCGTAGCCAGGAAATGCCCATCCCGTGAAGCCCCGTTCTGCCAGGTTAGACAGTGGGTCCCCTGCGCGCCACTCGTCCTGGCCATGCCAAGGACAGTGCAAGAGACTCCTCCTCCTCCCCCACCGCCCCCCGGACGGACGCACCGGTGTGTGCGCACTGCCCCTCCATGGCTGCTGCAGGCTTGAGACACGTTTGTGCACTTGAGGCCTCTGGGGCTGACACCCCCTGGCTCCCTGGCTCCCATCTAGCTGGGTGTGACGCCTTAACAGTTTCTCAGCACTTTGTTTCACATTTAAGGAGTTAAAGAGTTTCTTCTAGTTTGGAGAAAAATGAAGTTTACTTTTTGACTAAGTAAACTCTCTCCCGGACACAGTGGAGCTCACCCTTCCGGGTGCCCCAGGGTGCATCCACTGCGAGGAGCTGCTCGAGCCCAGGGCGCCAGGCAGGCTTCTGTTTACTCAGCCAGCGTTAACTGAGCCTTGATGGTGTGTCAACTACAGAGACATGGTGCTGACACTCTAGCAGGGACAGGAAGCCTGGGAGGGGCCGCAGTTGGCAAGGACCCTATAGACACTGGTGACAAAAGGCGCAGGCTGAACACCCACAGTCATGGTCACGGATGCCCCACACCCACTTCCCAAGCACAGAGGACCCACCCCCAGTCTGGAACATGTCCCCACGGAAAGCCATGCCCAAAGGGTGTCAGGGGCCACCATGCCACATAGTGGCATCACTGCGCTCCCACGGGGCCCCGCACCAGGCAGGAACAGTCCACAGGAACACAGTGCCACAGGCGTCACAGAGCCAGCAGACCCTGAGAAACGGAGAAGGTCCCGAGACCTGGGCAGCAATTTTAGTAAAATTATACGTTACATTTCCAGCTCATCCCACTGCTTCGCTTCCCAGAGCTCAGAGACAGACTGTTCCCTGTTACCACCTCCATGATTCACACCCAAACCCTAGCACTTCCCAGGTGTCACACACTCAGGGGGCAGGGACCCAAATCACATGTACCCTGCAGCAGCCCAGGGAGACCCACTGGGCTGAGGGGCTCATGGGGGCTCTGTGTCAGGGCGCCCACCCCGCCCACAGGAATGCTGCCACGGCCAGGATTCTGGAAAAACTGAAAGGCAGGCAGAGGCGGGGCCGGTACACCTTGTCCAGGGCAGAGCCTTCTGGGGGACAGGCTACCTGCTTCAGAGCACCCTCAGTCTGGAGGAGAAACATGTCCACAGTGCGCTTTGCATGGTGGTAAATGGTGGGAATCGCAGCTCACAGGAGGATCATTGAGGGTTCAAGGATGGCCTGGGCTACAAGGCAAGACCGTGTCTCCAAAAACCAAAACAAGAAAGTGCCAGTGTTTGGGAAAAAGTAAACCTGCCCCCAGACAGCAAAGCTGTGCACTGAGCAGACATGAAAGAATGAAAAGGGCACTGGACATTTCAGAGGAAATGACCAGCGGGACAGACCTGTTTTTAGAATTCAAGTAGCATTTGAAGCATGGGCCTGAAGAGCAGTGCGATGTCTGTCCTGTCAGTTATCCCCTCCGCCTCGCTGCCACCTCCCTGGTCTCAGTGTCCCCTGCACCTCAAACCAGGCCCATTACACCTCCCCATGAGCAGGATGTGGCTTCCAAGGGGGCTGTAAAGTGCTCAAGTGCATCCCCAGGGCGTTCTGCTCAGGACCTGCTCTGCTCAGTAGCAGTTCTGGACAAGAAGTGGTGGCCCTGGCCATTTCAAAAGAAGCTCTGGGCCAAGAAGATGTGTCTGTGAGCCAGTGCGCAGAGTGGCAGGGGGACTTGGTAGCCTGAGGGACCCAGTGGCAAAAGAGGCCGGAGGTACCACCCAGCCTGCGCTGTAACCTTGCACCTCCAGTCTCCAATGGGTGGTAGTGTCCTCCACAGCCACTGCCCTTGGGCCCCTCCAGCAGCTCAGTGCCACCTGTGTCTCCTGTGACACCTATCCTTCTCCAGGAGCTCAGAGGAGCTTGAGAAGTGTAAACCTCCTCTCTGCTTAAGCATAATCACTCCACAGCTGCACGGCGGGGTCCAGCCAGTTCCCAGCCACGGTACTGCACTTGCTCGGGGAACACGTCCACCTAACTCGGGCGCGGAAGCATCAAGAAAGAGAACAGTGACGGTAAACGGTCTGAAAATGGCGCGGTGGCACACGCCTCTGATCCCAGCACTTGGGAGCCTGAGGCAGGAGGGTCCCTGTGAGTTCAAGGCCAGTCTGAACCAGATGGCAAGACCTTGTCTATAAATGAAGGTAGGAATAAATGAATGATTTTAATTTGTAACAGCCCGTAATTCACTTTACTCCTGTCTTGGTGATTCAGTGTCTTTATTGTGAACACTGCTTTCACATGTGATGTGGGCCTCCAGCACAGTCCTCAGACCTGGTTCCAGAGCCCTGGGATCTCCTCCCTCTGGCTGCCAGGAAGCTCAGGCCTGCCATGAGTGCCCCCATCAAGGTAGGCAGCTTTTCTGCCCTTCCTCCTCACGGTGGGCTAGAAAACCAGGAAGTCAGGTTTTCCTGATAGATGTGTAAGGCAGTAAGTCCAGGCCCAGCCCCTGCCAGCGGCTGCCCACGCTGCACCGGCACAGCGGGCTCCTCCAGATGCCCAGGAGCTGGGCTGCTCCCTCTGCACCAAGGTACTGGTTCGGTTTTCCCTGACGACAGTGGGCCCTGTGTGCTTCCATCATGAGCCTTGACAAGAGGGGAAACAGGTCTGAATGCGGGTCAACTTGTCTGCTCTCCCCACTGGACAGTCACCAAGAAGCAGGAGTCCCCAGCTGCAGGCTAGGAGGCTGGGGTCCACATGCCCAGCACACCGAGTCCCCAGATGTCCCAGTCATGTGCTACACACATGCACACAAGTGTGAATGGCCACTGCTGAGATTAATAAGATATAAACTAATGTAAAATTCTCACTGCTACGAAAGCTGTAGTTGTTTTTTGTCGTTACATGTCCTCTCAATGAATGAGATTTCTAAAAACTGAAACCTCTTGCAGACTTTTGGCATTAGGCACAGCTGTCGAAGTGGAGAAGGGAGGGAAACACTATGCTCTCTGGGATCGGAGCTGCTGCATCTGCCAGGGACACGACCAACCCTCAGAGACTCTTCCCCTCTGCTGAGCAAAGGCGGCGTCTTCGTGTGGGGACCACCTTTGCTGTCTTTAGGGGTGACACAGGACAGCTGGGACATGCTGGGGGTGGAGAGGAGGCGGCGGCCACTGGAAGCCCAGCAAAGGGACTCGGTGGTACCCACGGGTGTGCGCCACAGCACAGACTTTCCATCACTGTACGGAGTTGCACCAACAGATTGGAAGATGGCAGAGCAGCTCCGGGGCCAGGGAAACCTCAGAGGACCCAGCGATTGATCACAAGTCCCCAGCAGGACCAGTGTGGAAGGGGGTTGGGGGGGACGACACCTAAGCCCCTCCTGCCCATTTGTGCCCGAGGCTCAGATGTGCAGAAGAGGGGGCGTTGTTCTTCCAGTGAATCTGTGGAAACTAGTTAAGAACCATCGTTCACTGAAAACACTGCATGCTCTGTCTTAGCCCGAGGGAGAAGCTTGGAGACACAGTGGTCGGCAAGAGCAGGACCATGCAGTCCCAGGAGCCACAGAGAGAGGCGAGGGGCACTGCAACCCACATGCCTGTCCTGGCCACCTCCCCGGTCCTGGTTATGAACACAACTGCACCGAAAGGCTGCAACACCAGGGCCCCTGTCAAGGACACCTGCCTTCACGGCACTCAGTGCGTGCGTGGCCTTCTCCTAGCTACCTCAAGAGCTTTTCCATGCCAGCCCCATCTCCCCCAGAATTCGGCACTAAACCGGAACTGCATGCCCACCAGCTCACCCAGCGTTGCACACCCCGTCGAGCCTTGTCCTCAAGCCTGGCCCCTGGAGCCTGGCCTCCTCCCAGGGTTCCCCAGGAGTGCAGCCATGGAGCGGACTCATCCCTGCATCCACAGTGGCAAGTATCTGCCAAAAGCAGGGCACATGGGCCGCACGGGAAGACCCTGCAGGGTCAGCCTCTCCCTTCACTCCCTGTCCACCATGCCTCAAGCAGGGCCCTCCCCAGACCCTTCCGCCTCACAAGGACCTGGAAAACTCAAGCCCAAACCAGCCTCTCCTCTAAGGTGCAGAGAGCTGGCATTTTGTCCCAGGGAGAAGGAAAGGGGCCAGAGCAAAAACCCAAGGCCAAGTCACCCTGGCACCCACGCGCAGCGTCACCAGGAGCCTCCTGGCCTTTGTCCTCTGCCTGTGACCCCACGTAGGCTGAATTCCCACAGCTGTTAGTCACTTGTGTGCATGGGTCACACAACAGCACCCTCCCTGTGCGGCTTGCTGTGCGCCCCTCCCCCACAGCGCGTCCCCTGCCAGTCTGGTAGTGAACCCTCCCAGATGACTTGTGGACCTCCCAGGTTGGAGGAGAACTTCCAATTCCACAAACTGAGTCAGAACTAAACAATTCCAATGCTGATATTTTAAATAATTTAACCTCCTTCTCTGACCCCACAAACTGCAAAACAACAAAACCAGCCATGAAATTATGGTACAGCTATGCTAATTTAAGCACTAAGTATAAAATTATGAAATCTTCATCTAATAAAAGATATTTTGGAGGGAAGTCTGAGACACAATTTCACTCTGTAGACTGTCTTTGAACTCACTATGTAGCCTGTGCTGGCTGCAAACTCACAGGGATCCTACTGCCTCAGCCTCCTTAGTGCTGGGATTCCAGGTGTTCACCACCACAACCAACTAATAAAACATTTTTGGGTAGATCACCACAACCAACTAATAAAACATTTTTGGGTAGATACCATTTCTTTTTCCCTTTTTTTTTTTTTTTTTTGAGACAGGGTCTCACTATATAACCCAGGCTGGCCTCAAACTCGAGAGATCATCCTGCCTCAGCTTCCTGAATGCTCTGATTACAGGCATGAGCCACCACATTCAGTCATATACTCTAAAGGATATAGCATCTCTGGGCAGACCATGCAGTGCATCCACACAGCTTTTAAAACGAAAGAAGGAAACATCCGTTCCCTTTTTTTTTTTTTTCCGGGACTGGGGATCAAACTCAGGGCCTTAGTGCTTAGCGGCAAGCACCTAGCCCACTGAGCTGTACCTCCAGCCCCACACAGCTTTTAGAGCAATCACCACCCAAATGCCAGGCAGGTCCAGCTGAATTTTTAGCTTATCCCAAAAGAGAGGAAAGGATTAACTAGGTTTAAAAACATAGATGGCACAGAAATAAGACCTAAGTCATTGACAGGGAAGATTATTTTGAAGATACCTGGGTGCCTAAAAGGGCTACTAGCATACTGACAACTGGTGGGGCAGTTACAGGACTTTACCATGTCTATTCTTAAAGCAAGGTTAAAATAGTCCCAATAGCGGGATTCCTCTTTTCTGAGTTATAAAACTATTGCTAAACTATCCTACTTTTCAGACTCTGTGAAGAGATCAGAATGAGTGCCCCTCGGTGCCCCCAAGTAGCGCTGCCAGCACCTAAGAGAACCCTAGGTCCTGAGCCCACAGCCCGGCAGAGAGCAGCAGGGGCAGGGAGGGGCAGGGAGGGAGCCTGAGCAGCGCCCACCCCCAGACTCAGCTAAGGCCCTGAAAACCCCTGGAGCGTCCAAAGGGCCATCTCCACTGACCCATGCAGAACTGGGGCACTGCCCACCGGAGCACCACCGCCCTATAGCTCACGCCGCCCTCCGGGTGAGCTGAACTTGACGCCAGTCCCACGTCTTTAAAACGCATCTCTATATTGTGGTTAAGTACACATAAGTATACATAAAGATTCGCCTTTTCACTTTCTGGGGAGGAACAGGGGGCAGGAAGAGGACGGAACCCCAGGCCTCACATGTGCCTGATGAGCACCGAAACAAAGCTGCACCGTAGCTCTGTTTTTATTCTTTGAGGCAGGGTCTCGCTAAGTTGTCCTGGCTGGCCTTGAATTCACGATCCTCCTGCCTCAGCACCTGAGCAGAGCACCTGAGCAGCGAGGATTATAGGTGTACTCGGGTGGCGCCACGCCCAGCTCATTTTCAGCACTGAGCACATGCACACTGCTTTGTAAACCTCGAATCACCACCAGCCACTCCCAGGACCATTTCCTGTGCCCAGACTGCCACTCTGACCCCATGAGACATCCACAGTCCCATGCTCTCCTCTCGGGCCCTGGTGCCCACACCCTCTCAGTGGCTGCAAGTCACCTGCTCTGGGCCCTCTGTGAACACAAGCCTGTAGCATTGGTCTTTTCATAATGGACTTACTCTGCCTGCACAACCCCCTAGGGTCGTCCAAATACTAGAGCTGTTCGGCTCACTTTCCTTGTTTCCAGGGTTCTTAGCCCAGGCTGGCCTCGGCCTCCCGTGTGCTGGGGTTGCAGGCATGCACACCACGCCTGGGTGTCAGATACCCACCCGCTGCCCTGTGTGACGAGCCCTACACTGGGGCCCCAGCCTCAGGGCAGCCGACCTGAGCAGGTCGGGAAGTGGGAAGGCGGACAGTATGATCAGGGCCTCCGTGCACCATGCCTGCGGAGGGACCCAAGTGGCACTTCACTGCCACGGGCCCCAGGTCAGAACCTCTACCCCCACTATTGTGGCCAAGCATCTGACACCCCTGTCCTTCTCTTTAAGAACCCATATTACCTGGGAAACACCCCTCCTGCGGGAGGGGACCTGGCAGCTACTTGGCCCCATCTCCACCGAGGGCCCATGGGACAGCTGCCACCTCGAAGCAACCTGCTCACCGTCACGTGGGCCGTGACGTCCACGCACCCATCCCAGAGAACACAGCCCCTCCACACAGCCGCACAGCAGCCAGGCAGAGAGGAGCAGCATGGGGAGGGAGGTCACCATGTCCCTGCTGAGCGTGTCCTTGGCACCACCACGCCCAGCTTTAAATTAACCCCAGCTGAACACAGAGGGCCGCCGTGTGGTTTGGAGAAGGCAGGAGAAGGCAGTGAAATGAAAGGCTTCACACCAACCTCGCTTTAATCATTGCCAAGGAGCGGGCAGAGGCCGTGCCTCCTCCCTCCTCCCAGAAAGCAGCGGACTGGGACTCAGACTTGGCAGCTAGCGCCAGGCCAGGCAGTGCCCCGCCAGAATAAGAGTCTCCACAAGGAGGGCCTAGGGCAGGCGAAGCTCCCTGGCCCAGGGGAGGCTGGCAAGGCCTGGGAGGGGCTGCTTACAGGGGCAGCTTGCCAGAACGTTACGCGCATGGCCACAGCTCCACTGTGTGAAAAAATGGATCTGCTGTCAGTCACGGCCAGCGACTTCCCCCTCCTTTGTTTCCGCTCTTCCACAACTGCAGGCTTTTACAAAATTCGAAAATGCGCTGAACAAAACCCAGGAGGGCCGGCTGGGCCGGAAGGAGAGGAGGAGCGGGGCCTCAGGGGCCCCTTCCCTCCCGCAGGTCCTTCTGTCTCCCACACAGCACTCACAGCTCTGCGGGCCACGCAGTGCTGACCGTGGGCACCAAGACAAAACCACAGCCCGCCTCAGCCTCGCAGGAGCCTGAGGTGGGCTCAGAAAGCCGCCCAGTCTGCAGATTTCAAGCCAGATCCCGGCGCCAGGCAGCCCACAGAGACAGAGGCCAGGGAGCCAAGGAGCTGCTCACAAGTTCCTACCTGCCCAACACCTGAGTTCCTGCGACCCCGCTGCCACCAACCAAGGCGCCCAGCTCTGATCAGCCCGTCACCGTCTCCTCTACACTGGGCCCAGCGGTGTAGGGGAGAAGGAAGGAGCATGTCCACTCTGGGGAAAACCCACCCCACCCCCAGGGGACATGCTCACCGCCGTCCACACCCTGCCCACGCAGTGTCTACAGCAACAGTATCTACAGCACTCCAAGTCTCACGAGTGTAACTTTCTAGTGAGTGTTGCATCTGTCAAGCCACAGGAAACATCTGGTAAGCTGATTAAATAAAAGCAGAGTATTAACTTCTCCCTTCAGAAGTTACCAAGAGAGACTGGAACTGCTGGTGAGGGGACAGGGGAGAGGGCAGAAGCCAGGGACACTCGGCTGCATGCGTGGGCCCTGCTCCTCAGCAGGACGCGGGTGGCCAATGTCCTGGTCCTGCTCCTCGGCGGTGCCCATCTCTGTGGCCACTGCCTTCCCAGGCCCAGCCCCACCCCCTCCAGGCGGCAGCAGGACTCACAGGCTACAGTGACAGTAAGGTTTTCATCCCCTACCCCACCACAAGCACTAGATGTCATACGACACGGTCGCCAGTCCTTTCCACTGAAGATCCAAACTCCTCCAAATCAAAAAAGAATAAAAAGATAATCTATATTCCGCAAGCACCGTAAAGTTGAAAAGCAAATCATATCCATTATTTTGCTAACACAGCTGACACAAGATCCATACTATGGACACCTTTACCATATCAACAGCAAGAAGAGCAACACCCTAACTTTCTAAAACAACAGGTATAAACCAGGTGATGGTTACAAAAGCCCAAGTCCAGATGGCCAGAGAGCATACAAAAAGATCGTTCAAGTTCTCCAGGAAAAATGAAAGACAACACTCAGTCAAACAGTGATTCCTCTGTGAGACTTGTGAAAATTAAATAAAGACAACGGGCACCTTGTGGGGGCACCGAGCAAGTGGCGGTGCACACTGCTTCGTATGGGGACGTGAACTGCTCCACCAGGACCCAGCGCCAGCCAGGGCCACCAGAGAACAGAAACGCTGCCCTCGGACCCTGAAACTCCTCCTCCCGGAAAGCACTGTGATTTACTAACAAGGATGGAGACGGTCGAGTTGCGTGAGCGACTGCGAGATCTTGAAAGCCATCCAAAGACCAGTATTTGCTAGCACGTCCTCCTGGTTCCAAGCAACAGACAACATGGCCACTTAGTGCCAGATAAAGGGGGAATTTACTGGAAGGAAACTGTGGTGGTTCTTGGAAGTGAAAGAAGCAAGTTGAACAACCAATTCTTGAAAATGGAAAAAGGGAGGCAGTCACAGGATCTTGAAAGGGCTGCACGTCCCGCCTCTGGCTGGAGTGACCTCGGCCTCCCCCAGCGCCGGCGACTCCGAAGCAGCTCCAGGCTCCCCGCTGCATCACCTGCACAGACCCTGCGCGGCCACCACCTGCCCACCACTGCACTGCTAAGGGGTGCGGCACCCCCCCCCCCGAGATGCTGGCAGTGTCGCGATGAGCTGTCAAAGCTCCCGACACACACAAAAACCCCACCTGTTTCCAGTCAAGAACCTTCACCAGAGCGCTGAGACCAAGGGCTCGTTCTGCAGGGGGAGGGAAAAGGTAGCCCACACTGTAAGGAAGGGAACAGACTTGCTGGCTGTGAGCACCTCTAGGACAGTAACAGAGCTGCAAGAGGACTCCAGGCATCTCATGGCAGCTGTGACTTCTGTCACATGCTGCAAGTATCTTAGGCTCTGATCCTCTGCCACCTCCTCTCCTGCCGTGCACCAAGCCTATACACCTCCCCGTGTCACGTGGACATGCATCGCACCGGCACACCCGGACCTACAATTCCTCAGCTTCACCACAGGGCTAGGTGGAGGGAGAGAAGGGAAAGAGAGCTATGCCCACCATGAACATGGGGACTTGTTAAGTCCAGCTCTGAAGCGTACCCCAAAAGTCTTCCATTCAGAGGCAGGGCTTCTGAAGGTGACTGAGTCACAGAGCTTGTGCGCATCAGCGGGCCTGTCCTATCCACGGAGGAGCTCACCCGCTGAGAGCGCTGCGCAGAGGCGGGGCCCGGTTGGGAGAGGCAGGTCACCAGGTCTGTGACTCGGAAGGAAGGGTACATTCTTGTCCCCAGCTCTTCCCTTTGAGATATTTCCTGGCCACCATGAGGTGAGCGGCTTTCCTCCACCAGGCCCTGCTCTCATGCCTGTTCTTAGAGCCAGCTGACCATAAACTGAACCCCCTGGCACTGTACGTCAAACGAACTGCTCCTTTCCCTTGGTGCTGTCAGGCCTCGTGTCCCAGCAGTGAGAAAGTAGTTCATGCAAGGCAGACCTGGCTCCATGTAGAAGAAAGGAGTTGTTAAAACCAGTTTTGGCAGGCAGTGCTTAGCGTGAAGTGGGTGGGTCTCCAGGTGCGAGGATCAGGTTTCAGCCAGAGATAAAGGCACAACAACCATCAACCTCCAGTGGTCAATCACGCCACGAGCTCACACTGGACATCAGATGGTGTACACAGAGAGGGCAGCTCTGGGAGGGTGGCCCCAATGTCCACACTTCCATCTGGTGTGTCCCACGAAGGCGTATGCTGACACCTGACTGCAGATGTGGCGGTGCTGGGCAGAGGGAGACCTGTGCTGGGAGTAATGTCTCTTTCCAGAGACTGCACTGGCTCTCGTGAGAATGGGCTGATTCTCATGAGTGCAGCCGTCAGCCCCCCCTCATCCCTGCTTGCCCTTCTGCCCTTCCACACCATTAGGACACAGCAAGATACCAAGCTGGTCACAAAGATAGCAGAGGACCCAGCAAAGCAAGAAAGGGATCAGCGGACCCAAGAGCTGGTAGAGAGTCGCGCAGGAGAGGCAGGGGCAGCAGGCCCAACGTGGAGGGAGGAGGAGCGGGCCTCCACCTGGCTCCAGCGAATTTTCCTGAAGGCCCCACCAATGACAGTGTTACTCCATAGCCCCAGACCCAGGGAACCAAGAAATGGTTACAGCATAGCCCAGCCTGTGAGCCAGCTCCCGAACTGCACCCAGTGACCACGTGACCCGCCCCTGCTGTCCCTGGCGAGGCGCTCCAAGGTCTTCCCTGGTCAGAGCTGGGGAAGTGCCGCCCAGTTTCTGGTTGGCGCATCCAGGCTGTGGCTGATCCGTGCACAGAAGCTCTGTGCAGCTTAGAGTCACCTGGAAGTTCACAATGACAGAACTGTGAATCATGTCATTAGGCTGCACTTGGGAGGCGAGTTTGCCCTAAAGATGGACTAGTAAAGATCAGGATCTCGATAAAGGGACCAAGGCCTCCCTCCCTGTGTGGCGTAAAGGGGGCTTCGTCTTCTCGCAGCCCCAAGGCTGGAGGTCTGAGGTCAGGTCCAGCATGGTAGGTACCCAGCGAGGCGCTCTTCCTGGCTGGCACTTGGCCACCCTCACAGTGTATCATTCTCTACAGCAGGGAGACAGCGTAAGTGTCCCTTCTCACGAAGGCACTGACCCCACCAGACCCAGCCTGCTCACAACCCCGTCTAACCCTCACCAGCCCTCAAAGCCATCACACCAGGCTTGGAGGTTTACAATCACATTTTGAGGGGATACAACTTCGTGCACCCGATTCCGTGCCTCCTGACATCAGAGCCCCTGCACCGCAGGGGGCTTCTGTGCACGCATCAGCCAAAGCTGGGATGCACCTAGCAGGAAGCGGGCAGCACTTCCCCAGCTCTGACCCGGGAAGACCTTGGACGGCCTCGCAGGGACAGCAGGGACAGATCACTAGGTCACTGGATGCAGCTCAGGAGCTGGCTAGAGGCCCAGCAAGACCATAACCATTCCTTGTCAGCTCAATAACCTGGACAACTTAGGGGTGACGAGAGTTCAGCCCAGACTCCCATCTACAGCAGCTGTGCCCGCTGAGAGCTCGTCAGCTCCTTGCGCTTGGCTCGGGCCGGCGTCTGTGAGGATCTGTCACTCCTTCTCGGGAAGGGGCGCAGAGGGAACAGCTGAAGGAGGGGATAGCAGCAAGGCTGGCTTCCTTGTGCAGGCTGCAGCATGCTGCCTCTGCTGTTGCGAGAGCCTGGCTAGAGTCTGGCCCCTGGGTCTGCATGGCACCTGGCTACTGCCAGACCCCAGGTGCCAGAGCAACATCAGGTCCTCTCATTATGCTCTGGAGACATTTCAGGTTAGATTTCAGAGTGAGACGGCAGAGAGAACCTGTGTGTCGTAACTCCACACACGCAGCAAAGCTGAGCCAAGCCCTGCCACCGATTACAGGTACCTGGCCACAGAACTGGGGCTTGGAAACCACCTGCGCAGGCGGCACATATGGCCTCACAGGCCATGTGTAGAGGAACAGGAAACAGCCACAGGTAGCCACAAAGGCCACCTTCTCGGCACCTGTCCTGCTGGTCCCCGATCCGCTGGACGAAGGGACATACTTTATGTGCTGTCAGGGGAGCCTGGCTCTGCACCTCGAGTGGAAACCATTGTTATGTCGTGGGGCAGTGCTACGCTTAATGCTGTCCCTGTGCACAAACAGCTTCAACCATGTCCCAGCCCAGAGGCGGCGTCCTGGAAACAGACTTCTTAACTCAGCAGCCCACAGGGCCAGGGGAAGTGTCAGAGTCCCAAGGCGCCTCCTTGGGAGGGGGTGGGAAGGCACCTGGCTTCCCCAGCATCCAGTGGGCCACACTGGTCTCTGCTTGAGCTTGGGGAAAGTGCTCTGCACGTGCGCAGGGACCCCATATTCACGGCCAGCACGAAAGGGACTCGAGGCTGGGAGGCCACAAAGACAGCCAGGACACTGCTGGGCCCTGTCCTCTGACCCCGGCCCACACATCTCTGAGGAGCAGGAGGGGGACCCGCTGCTGCCGTCTCCTCTGCACAGACCGGCCGGGTGGTGCTGCTGGGAAATGGCTGATGTCAGCGCCCTGGGCGCCAAGGACAAGGAGGCCTTTGTTCCCTGCTCAACTGTGAAAACAAGAAAAGGCCTCCAGCCCCACAAACAAGAAAGCCACACAACCCGGGCAGACCTGCGACCTCCACTTAAAGGCACCACGCTGCAGTGGTGGGATGGCCACGCACAAGGTAGCCTGCAACACTTGCTGACCGGGGATGGTAATCTACCTGTGGCCGGCGCTGCTCGGACCAGGCCCTGTGCGTCCTACTGATCCGCACAGGCGCTGGAAGAGGAGCAGCAGCTCCCAGTCACTCAGTTTCCAGGCTAGTTAAATACAGGGAAACTGCAGCTAAGGCTGGAGAGCCCTCTGGGTCCCAGAGCACTCTGGGAGCAGAGTGAGAGGCACCTGAAGGGGGAGAGAAGGCTGGCCCCCCTCCCGGCTGGCACGCGCCCGGGACGGAAGGGACGGCGTCTGAAGGAGTCTATTCCGCCACCTCTAAATTATCAAATCTAGAAAGAAAAAAACACGTTATTATTTAAAGCAAATGAAGAAACATCCCAGTTTCACTGGGTGTGGTGTCACAGGCCTACAATACCAGCTTCTTGGGAGGCTGAGGCAGGAGAATGCAAGTTCAAGTGGAGCTTGGGCAACTTAGGGAGACCCTTTCTCAGAATGAAAACTAAACTTCTGGGTGCACAGTCAGTGATAGAGCCCCCTGGGTTCAATCCCCAGGACAATAAACATGCACACAAAAGCCCCCGTTTCAATCTTTTAAGCTCAAGTTACCACTGGCTTGTGCCACTTGTTAAAATTGCTCTTCTCTGGTGCAATGGAAGACTGTTCAGGGCTGCGGGGTACAGCTCCGTGATGAGCATCTGCCTAGCACGCACCGGTCCTGGGTTCCATGCCCAGCACTGAAAAGCCACAAAACGAGGAGGAACCCGTTTGTTCTTAGAGGGATCCTACCTGTCCAAGATGCCTCAGCAGGCCTCTGTGGGCGGCCAGGCAGCAGCCTGTCCTTCCAAGCCCCTGCAGGGAATTGACGCTGGTAGCCAGGGACCTCAGGACCCCGTCTCCTCCCCTTCCCTGGCGCACACTGCCCATGCTGTCTGGCACTGTATGATGGCACCTGTGGCCACTGGAGGCCAGGAATACACAGCGATTTTCTGCTCCTTTCTGGGGCTGCTTGGGATGCAGTACCAGGCCACCTGTCTACACGGGATCCCATCACCTCGACATACCAGGGACCATCGGGACCAAACTGACTCCCAGGTGCAGATTTAATTCGAATGGAGGGCCGTTTCCCTCATAGCCACATGCATCTCCATCGGAAGGCCTGAGAGAGACTGGGCCACCCAAGGGATGGTAGTCCAGCTGCCAAGGGGCGGCACGGGGATCTCCAAAACTACAGCCCGTCCCCAACATCAGAGGTGTGGCTCAGGTTATCTGTACTGCAGCACAGAAACAAAACCTAGAGGGAAACCTGGACTCCACAAACACATCTTTCCCTCCAGTTTCTGTTGGCGCCCAACAGCAATTCCCAAGGCGTGGAGCAGGAGGGTTCCAGCCTGGGTCTCACTGTCTCTCCGTACCTCCCAGTCACCCCGCGGGCACAAGGCTGCCAACACGGCCGATGGAAGGCAACGCTCAGGTAGCCAAGGGGCCTGCACAGCTGCCGCGATGAGGCCGGCATCTGTGATCTCCACTCCACGCTGGGGCCAAGGCATGGTCTCTGCGAGCGTGCACCTCTAAATTGAAACAGGGCCCCCAAAGCTCACAGCCGCAGGACTCAGGCTCCTGCAAGCCAACACACAGCCACTCAGCATCTGCGCCTATTGCCCTGCCTGCCTTCAGATGTTTTAAGTCCGTGAGAAACCCTGACTCCACAAGGTTGCCCATCTCGGCATCACTGCACTACCTCCAGGCTTGGCCAACGGGGCTGCCAAGTGAGCTCTGGCCCAGAAAGTGATGGAGTGCTATGCAGCCATGAACAGGAGAGGGGAATGCCAAATGGAAACACCAAGCCCAGAAGAAAAGCAGGCTGGCTTGTGCACGAGGAAGGGGGAACAAAACATTTTCAAGCGTGGGCTCCAGTCACCAGAAGGAAACACTTGGAGGACGCTATGTTTGGAGGGACGAGTCATCAAGCACTGAGCATGCTTCAGTGGTTTGGTATTCGGGAATATGTCAATGTCCTCCATGTTCAAAAAACAAAATTTAATCTACAAGGCAAGGGCAAGTCTAAACTCAATGCGAGGAGACATGAATAAATAACAGGGTGCTGGCAGGGGAAGTGGGAGTCACCAAGGTGCTCAGCACCCTTAATGAATACACCCAGACCAGAGGGAACGTGAACTGCAAACAGCCCTGAGCTCTTCACCACGTGTCAGAGCACCGGGTGCGCAGCAATTTTCGGAGAGGTGCGCTGAGGAGGATGGCAGGCGCGTGGCACTGGGCCCCGTCTCTCCAGGGGGCGCACAGCAAGCCTGCGGGCTCGGCCCCAGCCGCGGGGCTACCAAATGTCCTGGCTTCCCAGTCCCTTGGTGGAGAGGCAGCCACGGTACCCCGGTGATGCCGCCACCACCATGCGTGGGTGGCCAGTGACTCTGGAATCTGGCTGGTAGGGTGGAGGACAGAGACTTCTACTTCTGTGTCATTGGATTTTTTATTTTGCAGAGCCAAGGTTGGGACCCATGGCCTGGTGAAGGTGAGACAAACGCACACCAGGGAGCCACGCCCTGTCCTGTGCTGAGGCCACATGTAAATGTAATAAATTCCACAGCAGGGTCCTGCCACACGGGACATCCCATGTCCAGGAGCAGCAACGTCACAGCGACAGGAAGGTACCGCGCAACACTATGCTGCTGGGTGCCACTCCCCAGGGCAGGAACCAGCCCTTCTGGGTGCACAGTGACTCTTTGGCCAGGCCGGGGGTTAGAGGACGGGCCCGGGCATCTGGGTTGCTACCAAACAGAAACACAGTCACCAACAACCAAACAGCACAGGAAAGGACAGGGGTGCAGGGGCCACTGAAGGGCACAGCCCTTGGACAAGCAAGGGTTTGGGGACGTGTGAAGGGTGATGAGCGGGGCCAGGAGAAAAGCGCCTTAGGCCATTTCCAGAGAGGAGCCCACTCCTGCCCACCCCTGCAGCCACCCCTTTCCCCGGGCCAGGCGGGAGACTTGTCAACCCCCAAGTACACACCAACCGTGACACACCTGTCTTAAGACACCTGTCTCTCCCTGTTGCCACATTAGTAAAAACATTACAAACAAGCTCAAGTGACCCCGGGTGTAAGGGACAGGTGTGAGGGCCCAGGGGGCGCCGCACTCACCGTGCAGGAGCTGGAAAATCACTCCCCTCCCCACACCACGCCAAAGCCCTGTCCCCATGCCCACACCAGGGGACAGACTATCACCCAAACTGCTGCTGCGCACTTCCTCTTCACCAGCTGCTGAGACTATGGCTCAACAACGTCCCTGTCCAGAACTTTGATTTCTTTCCTGAGAAACAAACACATTCTCACTGTGTATCTGGAACAATCCCCATTTTCTCCTTCCGGGGACAAAGCTGCTAAGGCTACTCTTGTCCCGCTCACTGTGAGCCCACACGTATTACAGAGAGCGTCTCGGACACCTGAAATGAAAAGCGGGGAGCTGCTGCGGCTCAAGCAGGGAACATGTCATTAACTCGAACAACAGCACTTAGGCGCACCCCACAACTCAAGCAAGCAGGGGACACCGCGTCTGTTAACAAGTAGACACCGAGCCAATGTCACTGACATGAATCCCGATTGCAACCAACAAGGGGCACCAATCACTTCCCCACCTCACACTTCAAAACATCTCCCAAGCTCTACACTCGAGCGCTTACAATGAGCCAGGTGTTGTGCACACCTGTAATCCCAGCAATCAGGAGGCTGAGGCAGGAGGATCACAAATTCAAGCACAACCTGGGCAACTTAGTGACTTGGCAAAACTCTGTCTCAAAAAATAAAAAAGGGTTGGGGATGGAGCTCGGTATAAAGGCCCTGCTTTCAAGGCCCACCCAAAACAACTTCTGATGTCACACGTTAGCACGTGTCTTTTACCACAATGAAAAGCAGGAAAACCCCCCTTGCTAGTGGGAGGTGGCAGAATGTAGGTGCTGCAGATTGTACATTCCCCCAAAGCAAGAGATGCACATAGAACTTAATCCGATCAGTACTATTTACCTCAGGAGACCTGGGCTTCAGGTCACACTCAGAGCCACCCAGGGCTCCCGCGCCATGCCCAGGGGGCCTGCTGTCCTCACAGCTGGGAGTGCCCAGCCAAGAGCAGGACCAGAACCACAGCCTGACCAGAAGCCACAGTGCTGCGAGGCTCCCTCCCCAGATTCCTTCAAAAATAAACAAACAAAAAGCTCCAGGCTCAGGAGACAGGGATGGGGGAATAAGAAATTCCCAGTAACAGAAGAACAAAGTCCAGCCTTGGGAGGAGGCTGGCCGGACCACAGCGGCCTCCAGGCCTGCGAGAGCTCATTGTTCTGCAGACCGCCAGATTCCTGATGGAGCAGATTCCAGGGCTGCAGGCTGCAGGCTCAGCCTGTGACTAACACTACAGTGATTTATCTGAGGATAAATACCTCTGTCAGTGTCTCATGACTGCACACCACGAGCCAGGCAGATCGGAACGTGAGGAACGCAAGGACGCAGCCGCCAGCTGTGGAGCCTCCGCCTCCAGGCAGGGCCCAGGCTGCACCTTCCCGCGAGGCTGGTGTGCAGCGTCCTTGGGATGGGACAGGACGGGGATGGGAGGGGACGGGACGGGACGGGACGGGGCAGGATCCTGACGGGGGGGGGGGGGGGGGCGGGGGGGGGGGGGGGGGGGGCAGCAGGCATCCTCTCATCTATACCTGGGGGTGAGCGCAAGCAGGGACGGGAGCAGGCCCTTTCTAGGAAGACACACAAGCCCACTGCTCCCATACCCGGGAACCCGTGGAGAAAGCCTTGCGTGCTGGGGGCGAGGCAGGTGTTGAAAGGTGAAACGAGGCGCAGTGCTCAGACTCAGGCCACACCACTCACACACAGGGAACTGGGGCCCACAACGGAGGAAACCGAGGGTCGGAGAGTTGAGAGGCCCGAGGCAAGACGCAGCTCACGTTGCTGGCTGACTGAGGACCTGTGGCCCAGCCTCCCAGCAGTAAGATGGGCCTCCAACTATGGCACGGGCTCTGGTCAGTGCGGACGTGCCACCAAACCAGGACCCGGCCTGCTGTCCCACCTCTGGGGAAGCCCCAGGTCCACCTCACAAGGTGCTGGGGAGAAAGCGCTGTCACGGCGCTCAAGGCCCACCCCTCCAAGTAACAAGGCCACCGGGGTCTGCGTAGCAGACCTCACGTGCCAGCTCGGACACAGAGAGGGCCCGGGGGCAGTCAGTGCACACCCGGAGGACAACGACCCCCAGGATCCTGTGGGCAGCGTCCACTTGAGCGACACACACTGAGTCCCACAGGCTGGGAAGGAAGACTCCTGTCTCCAGGGACTGTAAAGTCAGGTGAGCCCCTTCTGGGCCTTGGGTCACAGCTTGACATCAGTACCAGGCAGCTCTGTCACAGGCAGAAGCTGCAGGGACACTAGTCCCACCCTGGAGCGAAGCAGGGACTTACAGGTGGGGGCTGAAGATGCGGCCCATCTTGGCGACGTGGTCAGCTTCAGAATCGAGGTCCTCGTCCCCCGGTTCCAGGCTGAACTTTCTCTTACTGGGGCTGATGGGGGGCGGGCCGGTGCGGTGGCTGCTGAGAGCAGAGGCCACTGGCAGGGTCTGCATCCTGGGTTCTCCCCGGAGAGCAGCTTCACCTACACAAAGAGAAATGAGAGGCTGCCGTCAGCGGCGGGAGAAGTGGCCCCATCCTGGTCCCCCGGCTCCTGGCCCACCCTCCGGCTCGGGCCCTTGCAAAGCTATTCCCAGTGGAAAGTTTTCGGCAGCGTGAGACAGTGACTCGGCAAGCCGGGAACACAGTGGGGTGTGTCCCTGGCAGGCGACATGGACAACATGGTCTTCAAGCCCTGTCCCTCTTCAGGGCAGAGTTTAAGACGTAAAGTTGCGATAGAACAACAAGAGAGAAAACCAAACCAAGTTAATTAATTTAAAATTAGTTAATTTAAAACGTGAAAAGCCTTTGCTGGGCAGGTTGGAACACTCCGCCCCACACCTGGCCTTCCTGCCTTTCCCTGTGCGCTGTTTCTGTTATGTTGTTTTCTTTCTAAAGAATCCGGAAAACGTATGGGCGAACAGTTCACATTTCCTCCTGGAGTTAAACAGAACAAACATAAAAGACCAGCATGAAAGTTTCAACAAGTGCTTTGCTGTGGTGTAGCTCTCACAACACGTTTCAAAGGTAGACCCTCAAGTCAGATTCATTCATTTAGTCGAGCTTTTAAGACAGGGTCTTAAAATGGCCCAGGCTGGCTTGGAACGCCCTATCCTCCTGCCTCAGCCTCCCAGGCGCTGGGATTCTGGGGTACCGCCAGGCTTGGCTGGGGTTCCAATTTTGATCTAATCTAATTTCTTGGCATGTTTCATAAAAAGACTGTGTACACGTTTACAGCTTTATACCTCATTAGGAATGAAAATCAGCATGAGCTATCCTAATAAAGCTTCGTATCATCTAACGTTCACAAACAAGAGTCATAATTACCTCAGGAAAAGTCCACACTTGCTAAGTCCTGTAGGGCAGCACCCTCCATTTCCCACAAGTAAGAACCCTCTGCTTGTGTGATTCACGTCGTCTCGGAGCCCCAGCCACTCTCGGTCCCCCGGCCACAGGCTGGAGTCAAGTCGGAAGGAAGCCAGCCCCCAAAACAAACCTCTGTCTGCCTCCACTGCCTCACATGTCGTCACAGGCCACGGACAGTTGTAACAGTCATTTACTTCATCCACATATGACAAACGGGACTTTGTTAGGCTTGTGGGAGGGGCCGCGGGCCTTCGGAGTACTCACCAGGAAAAACACAAACTCTGCCAGCTTAGTCAGCAAGATACAAACTCACAAACACACACTGACCCACAGCGCATCTCCAGGTTGGGTTTCTTTGAAGAATTCTGGCCCCAAAGCAAACTGGAACTTTCCATTTTAAATGAAAGACCTAAAACATAAGCCCAATGCCGGCCGGCTGTGCTCGGGATAAGGGATGCTTCCAGGCGGTCTCTACTTCCGAACTAACTTTCGACTTCAAAAACAAAGCAGAGTTAATCTCTGTACCTTGCTAAGTTAGAAATTATTCATCATAAATTTGTTATTTTATAATAACTTGTACTCTTGTTAGAATAAACTAAATATGGTGGCACACACCTACGATCCCAGCACTCAGGAGGCTGAGACAGGAGGATCAGAGCTTGAGCCCAGCGTGGGTAACAGCAATTCGGCAAGATTCTGTGTCAACAGGAAACAAATGCAGGCTGCGGACGTGACTCGGTGCGAAAGGCCCGGGTTCAGTCCCCAGTGCTGGAGGCTAAACAGTGGAGTCTCTGCTACGAAGAAGAGTGTACACAGGACCACTCAGGAAACACAGATGGGGGGCTGCTGCTCAGCTGGGCCACATGCTCAGCTCTGGCGGTCAGGATGTGTCCTCCAATTCGGCTTTTCCTCAAGTGGGACAGTGACAGGGATGGGATGTACTGTGAGCATCTCCCCTCAAGGGTGCATGGACTGCAGCCTCCAACCCCTGGGACTGGAAATCATTCCCCAGCGCCACTGTCTTGCAGCAGCGCATCAGGGACCTAAGAGCCACTCAGTGCCCGCTGAGAAGCCATTCCTGTGTCACCTCCGACACCCCCAGCAAGGCTGGGGCATGGACCTCCAAGGGTGCACCCGCAGTCGACAAGCAGGGACACCAGTGTCCTAACCCCTGTCCGCCTTGTCTTCAGAAGTGCATCAGTCCCAGGATGGAAAGGCAGCAGGCGGCACCTCCACGACTGTCCTGTAGCCTGGCCCTATGCCCACCCCATCTCCAGCAACCACCCAGACTGCACCTGTACTCTGCCCTGCAGCAGCCCCATGCCGTCCCTCTTCTGGAGGCCTACATTTCACCCCTAAAAGTTAAGCTAGACTCGAGGACAGGGGCAGCAAGCTGCAGCATGTGGTTCGTTACCACTGAAAGCTGAAAGCTTTGCCATCTGGTGCCTCCCTTCTGGCAGGGGGCACAGGGTCACTGCCACCACACTGTCCCTGGTCACCATGTAGCAATGGCATGAAAGGGTACCGAGGCAGGACAGACAGGCCTCTGCCCTTTAGGTTTCGTTAAAAGTCAAAGTTGGCACAAAATAAGGACTTTTAAAAGCTCTATTTAATAAAGCACTTATACAAAAAACCCTTGCAACTCAAAAAGAAAAAGCCCAACGAGAAAGTCGGAAGCGACCCGAGTTAACATTTCTTTAAAGATCCGCACATGGCCAGTGAGTCTGGGGAAGACGCCTATGTCTTCAGCCACCAGAGGGACCCAAAAGGCCCCTCCCTGAGGCACCGCGGCCCACCTGCCGGGATGGCCTGAACCCAAGGGGGCGAGGAAGAGGAGGAGCAGAAAGTGGCACACAGGGAGAAAGAGTCTGGCAGTCCCCCAGCAGGACTCACCTCGCAACCCTGCTCTCGGTGCACACGCCAGAGCAGGAATCAGAGAAATGTATCCCCAAGTGAGGGGGCATCGCTAATCATCTCTGGTCCCAGGGGTTGGAGGCTGCAACAACGGGACATTAGTGACCACGTTATGGCAAAAGTGGGCCTGCAAACCAGGACAGTGAGTCCACAAAGCCAGAGGTGACAGCCACAAACTCCAACAAGTCGAGAGCACACAAAGCCATTGCTGGGGTGGGATGGGAGACAGGAGTGACAGCCAGCGGCGCTGGTCTCCTCTGGGGTCTATGACAGCGTTCTGCGATTGATTCCGATCAACGTCACATGGCTCACCACACCTCGAAGTGAGGGCTTCACGTGGGCAGATTACAGACTGCCTGTGTCAACCCTGTAAGGCTGTCACCTCCTCCCCAGTAAGAACGTACATATAAGGAGGTGCCCAAAGACCCCAACGCTATTATACCCCTGTCTCTCTCAGGTTTTTCACATGTAACTGTTAAATAAGAACAAGCACCCTTGACTACCCTGAAGTAAACACAAACCTTCATTATTGCCGCTACCGCTCTCTTTCAACGTGGACGATTTTCGACCTTTAGGTATTAAGTTTAAAAAAAGATGTCAAGTCAGAGAGCTGCTGAGGGTGCTTTGGAACCGGACTCACTGATTGCTAAGTGCTGAGTGCCTACGGCAGGCTGAGGCCAGCAGCGAGCTCTTGGAGAAGCACTTCAGCAAGCAACTCCTTCAGCCAGGTGATGAGGAGAGGGATGGAGACGGACCCCACCAGAAGAGCTCATGGGCAAGGGGTCTCGTGAGATTTCGTGTTCTGATCATCCCAATGGCCCAGCAACTTATAAAAAGAGAATTACCCTTCTTTCTCACTTCTGTTTAGAAGTGAGATTTGAGCTGAGTCATCCAGTATTTTTTGAGTTTCTCAAGTTGGCTTAACTACAACTGTGTTTAACTGTTTGTTATGGTTGATACACTGTGTCAACTTGGGGAGTCTGGAGGTTTAGCTGAGTAACTCAGCAGTTGTAGATCTTGGGTGAAAAGGACATGCCCTTACCCTTCTGGGATGTTGTTTATTGTGTTAATTTGGGAAGTTTTAAAGGTTAACTGTGTGACTCAGCAGGAAGCCAGGGTGCTTACTTTGTATACATCCTGAGCCTGTGGAAGAGGAGGGCATGGAGATTGTGTGAGAGGTTCATGACTCCTGGGTGGGGGTAGGCTGTTTATAATGTAGGGGAGAAAAGGAGGCTGCTTGCAGCCATTCCTCCCTTTGGCTGGTTGGTTTTGCTGTGCTCTGCTGCCCTGAACAGTTTGCCCTCCGCCATGTGCCACTCTGCCTCAGAACCAGCCAATATGGACTGAAACCTCCACGAAATGTAAGCTAAATAAACCTTTCCTTCCTTCATTTTGGCGTTGGGTATTTTGTCTCAGCAACGGGAAAAATGTAACCAAGACACTGTTTAAAACTCACAGTTAAAGATGTTCCACTTTAAAATGTATTTGGCCTTTTAATATTTTTTTGTGAGCAGTACCACAGACTAAACCACACCCAGAGCCTCTGAGCTACACTCTCAACACCCTTTTAAAATTAATATTCATTCATTCATTTCTTGAGAGACAACCCCTTGCTAAGTCATTAAGTTACACAGGCAGGGCGCAAACTTGTTCTCCTCCTGCCTCAGCCTCTCAGAGTGCTGGCATTACAGCCCGGGCACAGCCAGGCAGGTACCACCTTTCCCAGTGTGGCTTTTTAATAATTTTATCTAGGCATGTTTTACTGGAAGAAAAATGCCTGGTAGATAGCAAAATTTGTTAGCTGCTGTTTTTAGTCATGGTGGCATTTCCAACACATAGAACAACAATCTTCTTTAAATCTCCCACCTCAGGTGAAAAAAAAGAACTTGCCCAAATGTATTTAAGAATCATCATATATTTATTTGAATGAAAAGATTTACCAGAAAGGAAAAAGAAAAACACACCTCTTTCTGATGCACTAATGGCGCTGGTGCAACAGCATGTAGAATCCCACATGCCAGTGCCATCACCTCAAGCGTCCAAGTCCTTTACCTCCAACCCCACAGCCTGGTCACACTGAGATGCCCCGGTGCTCAAATAACAGGATTTAAAGGACAGGGCTGACTTTCTTAGTGGACCTAAGTGTTATCTCAGAATGATTAGACACAGAACCTAGACACATGGCCTCCAGAGCAACACTGTGTGTGTGGGCTGGTTGGCTTTTCAATGGAGTCTTGCTATGCTGCCCGGGCTAGCCTCGGACATCTGAGGCTCCGGCCTCAGCCTTTGAGCAGCAGGGACAATAGGTGCCACCATGCCTATCCAGCACTTGTCTCTTTAACCTCCATTTCTTCATTTGAGGGAGGCTCTGGAAGGTCTGCTTTAGCTGAGGGTCTTTATGTCTTCTCAAGTTCAGTCTTCCCTTCCTGCTCTTTGACACTTACCGGGGTCCCCACTGGAGTTGTACTGTTCCCAGCTGGTGGACCAGAGAAGGTGGTGGTTAACTGCGGTAACCCTACCACAGGTGCTGAGCGGTAGGTGGCAAAGGGACGTTTCCTCTGTATTTCCAGCAACCTGAGCTCTGCCTCCTGGGACATCAGGAATGGAACAGATCCTCATGGGAGCATGTACATGCAGGGGATCTAGGCTGTGAGCTCTTTATGAGAACTTTATGCCAAAGAGCTGAGGTGAAGCTGAGGCGATGATGCTAGCACTGGGGAGTGGCTGCAAATACACAGTAACATTAGCAGGGAGGGTTAACTGCACAGAGACCACAACACAGCAGCCTCTTACAGACTCCTACCAGAACCTCATCAGGGAGTGCTGAGCAACAATTAAGCTGCATCTCACGGCAGGATTTATAGTGACAAGTGAGTTACATACTTCACTGTGTACAACTGAATCTGGTAACAGCTGTAAGTTAGAATCAGACAGTTTGTGCACAGCCTGCTCATCACTGTGTTTACCACCCCATCTTGCCTCTTTCTCACACTACACACTTGTCTGGATCATAGTTTGGGAAGCCCACAGCTAACCCAAACCAAAACACCACTGGAGAGCTGCTCTGGAAAGGGGGAAAGACTATGATGGGGCTCAGAAAACTCCAATATGCCAACAAAGAGAAAGCTGCAACTAAAAGAAAGCACCGAGAGCTGTGCGCAAATTACAAGTTCTTCACAACAGGTGACTCGCGTTCCCCAAGCCTGCTTGGGGAGGCTATATAGTGACCAGTTGTCCAAAGGTGCCATGAAATCTTCAAACCTGCTCACTTCATGGAGACCTGTCACTCTGCATTAAAGCATGAGCCTTTGGAGTTTTTCAAAATTAAAAAAAAAAAAAAAGACATGAATACAAAGTACACGTGTTACAGTATTGTACTGCTGCAGTACTTGTGTTACAGTACACAAACAATCCTGATGGCCACCATCGTCAAATGTGTCTGCACTGAGAGGTCGTTTCTTAGACAGCTAAAGCTAAGAAGCCCCTTGCTGGTGGTGAAGAGTTGGTCCTGCCTGCTGCTCAGGACATCTGTCAAGAACATTAGGAAAGGCTGCAGTGCAAATGGTGACGCATATTCCTGCTCCAGCCAGCACCATCACTAAGGTGAACTGATGGAACAGCAGAGGACACTAAGGCACAGCACTTGAGAGTCACTGCCGTATGTGATTCAGGTGAATGAATCCACCAAGGCCAACAACAAGGCAACACTGCTTGGCTCTGTGCGGTGCATTTTTCAGGAGGATGTATGTGTGTGACGATATGTTAGTGCACTCTGTTGCTGACCACCACCCAGCTGCAGAAAACCTGAGTTCATCATTCTGTGTTGGTTTATGCATGGTCTGCTAGGACTGCACGACTTTCTGGCTTCATTACCTGAGTCAAAGAGGTCACTTCTGAATGTGATCCTACACGCTGTGTCATCCACAGAGATGCTGGCTTGCTGAAAAACACCACCTGCACTTAAAGTTCCCTAAGATGTGATTAAAACTATCAGCCACGTTAAAGTATATGCCCTTAACACATGGTCTATCATGCAGCCCTCAGATGGATACAGGGCACATGTATCTTCTCAAAGACACAGAAGTGACATGGCTATCTACAGGTAGATCACTGGCTAGGCCAGAGTTTGAATTCTCATAAGAGTTGCTCCAGACATTTAAAAAAAAAAACTCATTAAGAGCAGCACATTTCAGTGACACAGAATGGGCCATAAAACTTGTTTACTCATGTGACACATTCAACCTACTTAACAACTCCATTACTTAACACCTCAATTACTCAACTTACTTAACAGTTCAATCCGGCACTTCGGCACTTCGGAATAACAACTGTGTTCAAGTTGGCAGATAAAGTGCCTGCATTCAAAGCCAAAATGGAACACATTTCAAATACTAGCGAGCCTTTTGAAAGACCCTGAGCCAGGGCCTTGTTTTCCCCAGATGATGCTCACCTACCTCAGCTTTCCAAAAACTCTAAAGAGCACTACTTTCCAACCACAAGAGGCCTCCAAACCAGGAAAGACTAGATCTGTGACCTGTGTGTGAATATGCAAGTGATGGTGGCCTTCAAAGTTTGGGACACCAATGTTTGGGACACCTTGAAATCTCTGGGCCTTCTGGATCAGAGGCGAGGCAGGGTGTCCTGAGATTCTCACAGAAGCACTGAATAGCCTGCTTCTACCTCCAACATCTTGTCTTTTTGAATCAAGATTTTCTGCAGTGAGAGGAATCAAAACAGGACTACAGGGTAGATTAGCCATGAACAACACACTCGGGGTGTCACTGTGTCCCATGGCCCCCAGATAGAACAGTCCACGCACAGGAAAACAAGCTCAAGGGTGCCGCTGACTCTGCATGACAGTGAGTTGCAGAACCAACTTGCTGTGCACTACAATGCAATAGTAATGAGGCATGTAATAAACGTAATGCACTTTGAGTGTCCCAACTGCCCCCCCCATGCGTCTCGCTGTCCGAAGAAACGGTCCCCCACAAAACTGATTCCTGGTGCCGAAAAGAGCACAGACCTTGATCTTGGACACAGGAGGAGGAAAGCAAGAGAGGTTCTACCAGCTTCCCTTAAAGGAATTAGTGAAGATTAGCTAATCACCAGCCCCTCCGGCCTGAAGACATTTCAGTGAAGACCGAGGACACTTCCAGCCTCAACACCATGAGAAGGCAGGGAAAAGCCAGGGGACCCAGGTGACCAGCACCTGGTCACCCAGACACAGGTTAGATTGGACACAACAGGACAAGTGTGGCCATGGTCTCCACAGTGGAAGGAGCCCCTCCAAGGACAAAGCAGGCAGCACAGCACCCGGCCCTCACTTGGCACACAGCCGGCCAGATAAGCAGGGTGACCACACTGGACACAACGGCAGTAAGAAGGGACGTTTATCCAAACAGCCATTTCTGGAGATGCAGCCAACAGCCCAAAGGTGAACAAACAACTTCTTTCTGGAGCACAGGAGTGAAGCTGCACTACTAACTTTCTCTTTTTTTTGTGCGTGGCACTGAGGGCCTTTGCACTCAGCTCCATCCCCAGCCATTTTTTGAGACATGATCTCACTAAGCAGCTAACTTATCCAGGCTGGGCTCCAACTTGTGACCTTCCTGCCTCAACCTCTCAGGGTTCTGGGATTACAGGCAGTATATGCACCCCGACACCCAGCTCTGCTCTTTTAACACATTCAGGCAGAGCCCTAATTCACATGTCTTGGAGCCGGCCAGCTCTGAGGCCCTGGTGGTGGGCACTGGCAGGAGCACGTTAAAGGCAGGTTATGATGACATCACCACACCTCTGCCAAACAGAAGCTTTATATTCCCCTTCCCCATACCCATCTGCGGTGTCTGAACCAAAACCCGAGGCAGAAAGCACAGCTTGGCTGACCAAGCCAGGCGCTGGGCCCCGCCAGCTGACCAGCCACACAGCCGCTGGGGCTCCTGTGTGACCACCGCCCACACTCTTGGGCCCATGTCACAGATCCTGACAGAAGAGTGGCACTTGGGAGTTCACCACCCACCCCACCTCGCCAAGCCATGCAGGGCTGAGGCCGAGTCATTGCTCCAGTGCCCCCACACCACCAAGGGACTGCAGGTGGGAAAGACAGCAAAGTGAATCTCGTCCATGCAGCGTGACTCATGGCCGGCCCCACGCTGGTTCACCCTTCACTTCCTCCTCCCAGGGGGCTGCGGGGCGGCACAATGGAACACAGGCAGATGGAGCAGGACACAGGTGTGACAGGGGCCCTTGGCCACAACACCAAGCAGCGCACACTATGGCTCTCAGGGAGCCCCAGAGCCACAGCTCTGAGCCTGCAGGACCGGGGACAGGGTGGACAGAGGCCACTGGCACTGCATTGAGGGAGGACAACAAGCAGAGGCGGAGAGCCAGAACCGACTGGTCTTGAGGAGCAGGCTGGGCACTCTGCTCGGGACCCACCCTGTATCTCCCACTAGGATATTCCATTTCCAACACACGGACACACCCACTCGGGTCACCCGGGGTTTTCCAGGATCCCCAGAATGGGGCAAGGGAGACCAGTGCACACTTTGCAGCTGGTACACCAGGGTCTCGGAACTGAGGTCACAGGGCAGGAACCTGGGTGCAGACCCTGGGCTCACGCTCCTCCGAGGGGCACAGGTGCCCTCTGAGGTCAGAGGCAGATGGCGCGGCTCTGGGCTGAGCTGTGTCCCCATGATCTGCACGCTGAGGCTCTGCCCTGTCTGCAGAGCATCTCCAAAGAGGTCTAAGGGACGGAGGTCTCACCCCACAAGACTGCATCCCTCTAACGGGGACAAAGGCACACAGAGGGAGCCTGGGGACACACAGCTACTGCAGGCCAAGACCTCCAGAGCACGGGACAGTGAGGGCCTTGCTCAGGGCTGTGCAGACGGGTGCTGCAGAGAGCAAGAGAGCACAGGGCAGAGCCCAGAACCCACACGGCACAGGCAGCACAGCACGCAGAGCACATCCTCAGCTCTGTCTCCCCACCTGGTGGGGGTGGCGACCAAATCATCAGGCCACTTCCTCACAGGAGCCACCTGGCCCAGAGGACAGAGGGACAGCAGGGACAGGAAGGCCGAGCCCCACCCAGACACATCTGTCAACCAGGTGGGGGCTGGGATCGGTGGGGACAGCCCTCTGGCTCAGTCCTCACTGCAGGGGGAGGGCAGACACCCACCCCCCCCCCCGCCACCACGAACCAGGAAGGCGAGTCAGGGTCCAGGGTGTGGTCTGTGGACACTATAGGCACTGAGGGACTGGGTGGTATCTAACGTCCCACCAGAAGTAATGCCTCTAATTCTACAAAGGTCAGTGAACAGCACAGTAAGAAAAAAAAAAAAGTAACAAGGAGATAGTAAGATGTTTGTATTCTCAACGTCCTGTATGCTCATATACTAGAGTTCAATAAACATTAATTTGAACGTCAAAAGGCACTAAAAATATTTTGAGTAAAAAAACCATTATAATCACATCCAGACATTGTCATTCATTTAACTACAATCTGTGCGGTTTAGGCCGCCACAGGCTATGCATGAGCTTCCTAAATGGCAACGGGTGTTTGAAGGGACCGATGACCTCCTGGCGCCCTGGTCCCCAGTAGTGACCACAGAGTTGCCTGTCCCACCACTTTGGAGGTCCCAGCTTGGCAGTCAGAGGGCACCGCTGGGTGAGGGTGTGTAGATGCGCACCCCCTGCAGGCTGGACCAGTGGTCCCTTGTGCTGCACATCCTGACACGGCCCTGACCCCACGAGACAGATGCTCCACAACACCGAGCCAAGAGTAGGTATGCCGAGCCCCGGCTGCGGAACAGGCTCCGAGCTGGCCAGAGACGCCTCCTGGGACGCGGGTTCTCCCGGGATGAGGGGGAGGAGGAAGGAGCTGTGGCGCCGGCAGAGCTCTGCGCAGGTGGGCGAGTGGGAAGGGGCTGGCCTTCGAAGCCCAACCCGCCCCCCAGCAACGAGGCTGGGAGGAAGCTCTGTGGCCTCTTTCGGACGTCAGCACTTGGGTAAAATACCAAAGGAAATACTCTCTCGGAGCCCTTGCCCGGGAAAGGCTGGGCGCTAAGTCCACCCCTGACCTGGAGAAAGTCTTTAGGGCTCCCGGCCTCGGAAAAGAAACTTCCTTGCTGTCTCGGGTGGCGCTGAACCCCGGGTGTGCAGCATCCTCTGTGGGGTGGTCACTGTGCCCGGCCTGCATTCACCGAGCACCGTTCCTGGCCCCACCCAGACAGCGCCAGCCCAAGGACAGACAAAAGTGGCAAGCAGCAGGCTTCCAAGTCCCAAAGGCGGCTGCTCCTGAAGGTCACCTCATCTTGTGGCGCCTCTGCGTCTGCAATCCCCTCTCCGACTCTGGGTGAGAATTCTGAGAAGCAGGACGGAAGCCCCAGAGGCTAAGGAGGAGCAGTCCGAGCCCTCCGCGGCTGTCCAGGAGCTGACCGCTCACACGACTCAACGACGAGACCACTGTCACCTGGCTGTTGTGAGCCATGCTATCCTGTGAGGAAGTCACACCAGGTGATGCTCAGTGCACTCACAGGCGCCCTCAGAACTTAAGAGTTGCAGCCCCAGGCACAGCCCTGGTATGGCATGGCAGCGGCTTACAGTGACCACAGTCCCACCGTGGTCTCTGGTGTGGGAAACTGGGAGGTAGGGGGTGTCCTGTTGGGTGGTATCATCTCTCTTCCCAGTACAATCCCACCACTGAGGTCCACCGCAGGGTGACAGCCTGAGGCAGTGCAGAGTTCTGCCATGGTGTTACATATGGAAAGCTCCAGCCAGGAGCCACACTACACCCTGTGATGAAAGCACGCAGGAGGCTGAGGCAGGAGGATTGACAACGGGCAGTAGTAAGCTCCCAGCTATTCTGAACTCCACTGCAAGTCCACGTGTCAGGAAACCAAAAACCCAGAAAACTGAAAGATTCCAGATAGACCTTCTAAGTGGGCTGAGCTTATGCCAGAGTCCTCAGGACTTGAAGAGTCCAGCTCCAACCTCTAAGCTAGAATTTCCTTACAGCACCATCACAGCTGCAACCAACCCCATCCCAAAGGACCTTGTTCTCTGAGGTCTATGCAAGTCCAGACCCCGAGGGAAAAGTCATCACCCCAGGAATCCACAACACAGAGGCAGAGCCCAGCCATGAGGAGATAACAAGGGACAGTGGGCGCCTCGGGGTCGGGGACCAAGACCAGGGAGTGTGGGACGAGCTTATCTCTTACGCAGATAGTCGCTTAACAAGACCAGGGCGTAAGGGAGGGTGTGGCGGCACCCAATGGGATCGCAGCAGCACCCCACACGGGCGGGCCATATCCACACCTTCATCACTGTCAACAGCATTATTTTTTTTCTGTTCTGAGACAGGACCTCACTATATAGTTGAGGCTGGCCTTGAACTTAAGGTAATCACCCTGCCTCTGCCTCCCAAGTACAGGATTACAGGAGTGTGACCATGCCCACCTGTCACTGACATTTTTAGTGCGCTAATGAGATTGTATTTTTCATGTTAGAGAAAAAAACTTCACAACACCAGAATTCATTTTGTTATCTTAGTAAGACAAACACCTGTTCTTCCAGCGGTAACATTTGTGCTGAGTTTCTTATTACCCAGGACTCATGGGTGCATCCTGAGCAAGGTTTGAGGGGGAGGAACAAGCATCAGATGTCTCAAATAATCACATGCAGTTTTAGAAGGCAGCTGATGAATAGTGATTTCAAACACAAATGAAATCTATGCTAAAATAAACCAACTCTGAAAAATCCCTCCATGGCATTCCCCATTAAATGGCCAGGCTACTTTTCCACCGTACACGGTACGTTTAAGTCCCTTCATGATGGTTTACACAAGCTGTTATTAAAAGACATTTGCATTCTACAACAACAAACAGAACACCCTAAGGGGCTAAATGAAAGCCTAAGAGCATGCTGATTAAGTTGGGGTGGTGGTGTGCACCTCTAGTCCCAGCTACTGCGAGGCTGAGGCAGGAAGATCACAGGAGCCCAAGGGCTGGAGGCCGGCCTGGGCAACACAGTAAGGCCCCATCTCTTAAAACACAAAGTATGCTGAGTGGTTCAGAGCATTAAACGCTCACTGGAGATGAACTGGAGGGGGCAAACAGCTTATTTCACATGCAGACAGTCGCTTAACAACCTTCCTGTTCCTATTTAACAGCCATTATGACACACAGCCCACTGCTCAGACTTAGGAGTTGAGTTTTGTGGGGTACAGGTCTGCACATTTTGTTTACTGAGCCTCGGCATCTGTTTTTGGGGCAGCACACCTTGTTTCACAATGCCATAATTTTTGCTTATTGCACAGCACAGTATACTGCAGTTTTGTGTCGTCAGAGATCACAGTGCTGCAGGTAAGAGTTACATAAATCAAAGCAAAGTCACTGCAGCGGAGTAACCATGACTGTTTCTTTGTTCTACACATGGTAGTGTCCATACTATACGCAGTCCCTCGGCGAGCAGCCTGTTCATTTTAAGGGCCAGCTCACCGGTTCACAGGGACAAAGCTCAGTGGTTACATGACAAACGTCTGGATACAGAAGAATGATTACACATGAAAACGTTATTTTCATTTCTTATCAAGGAAAATGGCCACACATGTAAAGGCCCAGAGGTCTATGGGCTGCTTTCTTCTCAGAGTTGAGCCGGGCCGGGAAGCCTGGCCACCAAGCCACAGTCTGGCCATGACCAGGCCACTGCAGACCCTCAGATCCTCCTGTGGAAATGAAGCCCAGACAGAACATCCCACCTCCTTTGAGTTCCAAGAAAAGCAAAAAGGGGTAACACAACCTGGGAAATCTACACGCACAGAGACCACGATGTGACCGCAGGTGACAGCTGCAGTCAACATATCACATGCAGGTGACGGGTCCCCCCAACCCTGCAGCACAGTGGGGGTGATACTGCTGCCTCTTCCTTTCTGCTGCTTCCCCTGCAGGCAAATTCTGCAGCCAGAGCAAGAGCGGCCAGGGCCCAGGGCAGCTCAAGACAGGAAGCGGCCACCTCATGCACTCCAGGCCCAGGAGGAAGCGGCTGATCAAAGGCCCAGCGGTCTCTAAAGGAAAGTGGCAGAGATGAAAGCTGCCGCCACATCACAGGTGCGGCACGGGGAGCAGGGCAGCCTGGTGGATGGAGCCAGCAGCTTTTCCCGGCCTCGAGGGCACGCCACCGACAGCAAGCCCGGACACCTCTGCACCCACTGCACCCACGAACGTGACAGTGATGGCTAAGGAAAATAAAACAAAAATGAGGTTCAAGGGCTGCTGCTGAGGAGCCTGGTGCGTCTCAAACAGCCAAGGCGCCCACGGCTCCTCCCCTGCCCACAGCAAGTGGGCAAGTGCAGACTGGGATGAGCAGGAACCTCGTCCCCCGCCGCCCCACTCAGGACAGGACCACAGCACACGGCACAGCGCGGTACCTGAGCCCACCCCAGCCGCACTTGCACTGCAAGGAGCTCAGCACACACAGTTTGGCACCCGGGGACCTCAGTGCCCACGTGAGGGCCCCAGGTAGGAAAGACCTTGCAGAATGAGGGGCCTTAGCGCGAGACTTCTTGCCACAACTGGCATCTTAGCTAGACTGTGGGTCACACTAGGCTCCCCTGGGAGTTGAGGTTTGTAGCAGTTGGCAAGTGCAGAGGAACTGGGGTAGGGGAGCAGGACTCCGCTTGAAATTAAGCATCATGGGTAACAGGTGGTGGTGCCCGCAGGTATTCTGGGAGCTGATCCATAGCGTTTTGCTTTACAGAGGAGGAAATGGAGGCCAAAGTAGCTGGGGAGGGGGTACACAGAGGGTCTGGCTCCAGGGACCACACCTTCAACTTCTATGCCCTCAGAGGGGTTTAACAGAGTGGACCAAAGATCATAGAGGGTGAGTAGGAGTTTGCCAGAGAACAAAACCCCACCGGCTGAACAAGCCCCTGGTGCCTAGTGGTAAGCGCATCCCTGCTCTGGAGTCAGGAACTCAGGACAAGCTGAGGCCACTCCTGCCTCTACCTACCTCCCCTCAGACTCACAGCCCTGTATGCAAATCCTGCTGTATGCAAATCTAGGCTGTCTCAGAGGATGGACTGTCAGGAACCAGTACACTCATCGAGCTGGACAGAAACAGGGGCACAGGTGTGGCCCCCTCTGCCCGGAGGCCCATCCCCCACTCCCTCTTTCTTTCTGTGGAGACGACTAGAATTCCGACTGAACTCACACCTGGGATGCGGTCACCCTCTTCAAGACGGTAACGCGAAGGACACCGCCCCTCTGGGAGCAGCCAGGTGTGTGGCCCCCAGGCCCCAGGCAAGGAATGAGACCCCCAGGGACCCTGGTCAGGGTCCTCGGTCCTCCCCCAAACCACTTCTCTGCCCTGTGTTTCAATGTAAGCTACCCCATACACAGAGAACTTAGTGAAGAACTAGTGTTTCCCACTCCAGAGCTCCAAATTTTAGAACCAATGACGTGAATAACAACGTTTGCAACCCCAAGTCACCAAACTGGACCCTCGCTGGATTGTGGTCCCCTTCAGGTGCCGTCCAGCCCAGCAGCTTCAAGTGTCCATGCCAAGGTGCTCCAGAGCATTCCCAGGGCTTCCTCCTCCCCGGAAGAAGCGCATCCCCTTCACATCCCACTACGGCCACTCCGGCCTCCCTGAGACTGGTCGTGTGGGCAGCTGAGCCCAGCGAGGCAGCGGCTGGGGAACATGCAGTTCACGCCTGGTTCCCTCACTCTGTGCTGTTCGGGGTCCACGCTGCCAGGACTCGAGGCAGTGCACCGGCCCTCAGCACAGGTACTCTGCATGCACCCGCCCACTCGCCAGCGCTGGGCACCTGGCTGAGTCTTCCGTTTGGCTTCTGCCTGTACAAATAATGCTACTATGGAGGCTGGAAGACGAGCTTTTGCAGGGACATCTTTCATCCTCTTGGGCATGTGCTAGTTGAGATGGCGAGGTCAAACAGTGGCCCCATGTCAAGCATTCTGAGGAACCGTCATGGCAGCTTCCAAAGTGCCACCTCATGACCCCATCGCAGTCGAGGCTCCAGGCCCTGCAGCCTCAGCGCCACCCTACCACCTTTCCTGGAGGAGCCCCTGAGTGAGGCGACCTCACTGGAGCTCCCGTTTGCCTTTCCTGGTGGTGCGTGACTCGGAAGTTCCTTGTGTGCCTACTAGCTGGCTATGTGTCTTCTCTGAACAAATGGCTACTCAAATCCTCTAGTTGCTGAGTTTGAGAGTTCTTTATATATCCTGTACGCGAGCCCCCTGCAGGATGTGGGATCTGCACAAAGATTCCCCAGTCCCATGAGCCGTCTCTGCATTCCAAGCCATTGTTGGTCACACAGGCCCTGGCCTCAGGGTCAAGGCTCTAACGCTCAGGTCTTCTCTGCTCGGACCACGAACTGGACGGCAGATGTCCTTCCCAAACCCCCTTCTACCCTGCCCTGGGCACGCACCTGTGCAAGAGGAGGCTCCAGCAACTCCACATGGGCACCATGGGCACCCGGGCAGCCGAAGCCTCGATAACGAGCAACATCAACAAGCACCCTAACGCGTCGCACCCTCTCCTAAGCTCAGCCTGCCTTCCCAAAGTCCGCTGTGAACAGCTTCACAAACAAGCACCATGACACTGTTAATGGATGGCAGAACCTCCGAGTGTTCTGCCAGCCTCTCTGCTCTAAAGCCACGCTGACAGTGGCTGTGACGAGGGCTCCCACACCAGCACGCTGCTCTTAAACTGCCGCAGCCTTGACTCGAGGCTGATGGGAGTCAGACTAATGAAGAAATAAAGCAAAACCATAACGGTTTAATCGGGGTCCCATTAGACTCCATTAACTTCTGGCAAATTATTGGATGAGTGGTTGCAACCTCTGCATTTCCCACATCAGGACTGCTTCTCCAGGCTCCTTATTCTCTGCACCACAAACCCCTTGCTCTGGGCCCAACGGGCTGCAGCACAAGCAGCCCCTCATGTCACAGATGTCACGGCTGGGCAGCTCCCACTGCAGGACTCACAGTGGCGAGGCCCTGCGCATGCCCCTCCTCTCGCCCTCACTTGGGTGCTACAACTTGAGATTGTGCACTTGCACAAGCGCCCGGCCCTTCAGCGGTCACCAGCTCCTGCCCAGCCCCCACCTCCACCTGAACACACACACAGACAACACAAGATGTCGCTGAGGAGACGTGTCTGCGTGCTGCCCACATGCTGCAACGGAACTGCACTGCCAGCACTCAGGAGGCTGAGGCAGGAAGGAGGGTGACCATGAGTTTGAGGCCAGCCTGGGTCACACAGTGAACAAGGCCTGCCTGGACCACAGAGTGATCAGAGATCCTGTCTCAAAAACAAACAAAAAAGTGCATCAACAAAAGCAGCAAAAAAAAATATTTTCCGCAAAGAGTGATAAGCAGACATATGCAAACGGGAAATTCCCATTCTACGTCTGGGGCTTTTCTGGAACTTGCCAGTGCTGAGTACATCTGCAACTACCCAGCTGTGACTGGCCTCATGTAGGGAGACAAGCTCAAGCTGAAGCCTCACAGGGGCCTGAACACTCCCGAGCAGCCGAGCAGAATGCTCAGGGGTCGTGGGTGCCCTCCTGCCCCACGAACATTCCCCCCTCCCGCTTCACGGCTTTCCTAGCTGTGGCTCCTGGCCCACCACCCTACAATCAGCCAAGAGGCCAATGTAAGCTGTGCATTCCCAACAGAGGCCCAGCACCTCTGCCTCCCGGGGGTTCTCTAGGTACCTCAGGGGCCTCCCACTTGCAAGCTTACAGGTACTAAGATGAAGCTGGGCCTGTCACACAGAGCCAAGGCAAACCTTTCGAACTGTCAGAGAGTTGAGTTGGCTGGGGTGATCGGCGCTCTCAACCTCTGTCCAAGCCGCGCCAGACAAGCCAAGGTCCCCGAGCAGGATTTGGGTCAGGGACCACAGAGACAAGTGAAGGGGACAGGTATGGGCTGTCTCAGGAGAGCACCTCTGCTTCAGACAAAGGTGTGTGTCTATCCTACATGTTCCCCTCTGAACAGATCAGAACATAGCTGGGTGACCTCCACCTACCACACTGTGCACGTCTTAGGCAAACAAAACAACTCATTCCCCCAAAAGCTCTGACTTGGGCTCACAAGGACCATCTGAAACTACCAACTTGCGCATTTTTCAGTTCAGAGAATGGAGGGGCAGGGACAGAGGCCAGGAGAAACTCCGAGCAGAAACCGGTCTCAACTTGCCCAGAGGGGTCTTCCAGGCTGCGCAGCTCGGAGGCAGAGCGCACACTGGCATGCCGGAGGCCCTGGGTTCCCTCCCCCATGCCAAAAACACAAACAAACCCCAACAGCAGACACCACCCAGCGAGGGGCGAGGGCCCCTCCCACAGGTAACCTGGGCAAGAAACTTGACGGCCAAGGCAGGACAGAGTCCAGAGCCCGGGGAGGGGCCACCTTGTGACAGGCCTCATTCCCTACCACTGCAATAGCAAACACTTTTTTTTTTTTTTAAAGACAAAAGAATGGAGACATATGAACCAGAAAAGCCATACACAATACAGAAAATACAAAGTTATACAGAATATAGTAGGGAATTAGCACTGGATGTTGTATTACACAGTTATCTTCACATTAGTTAACACAAAAACATTAAAGGAAATACCAAATTATAAAGAAGATAGTAGGGAATTTGCACTAGATGCTGTATAATATAAAGTTATCTTCACTTCTGTTAATACAAAAATGATTGAGGAAATACAGAATTATAGAGAACATAGATGGGAATTAGCTCTGGATGCTGTACTCTTTTTACTGATACTTACAAACATTTACAAAATAAAAAACAACGTAATTCCTAGGCTTAGGGTTGGTAAGTGTCCTCCAGACCCCTGGGGGTGCTGGGAGGTGGTGGAATCTTTTATTAGGAGGTGGGTCGGGTGGAAGTGAGGTCACTGGGGTGTGGCTGAAGAGGCTACAAGGATCCGCCCCTTCCTGTCCCCACTTCTCAGCCCCTGTAGTGAGAACAGCCTCCCTACCACGTGCTCCCACCACTCCTGCTGCCCCACCGACACAGAGAAATGTGCATTTCCCAACTTTCTAGGAGTCACAGACGCCGAGCTCGTGTTCACAAAAATCAAAGCATGAATTCTAAGGAGCAAGGTTAAGAGCAGGAAACTTATTGGGGAACAGGAATGTGGAATGGAAATAGCTCCTTGGAGACAGGAGGGTCCCAAATGAGTTGTCAATGAGCCCACATCTTGGAGAAAGTTTTACAGAGCACAATCACAGGCTGGGTACAACATGGGTCAAAACTAATCAACCAGCAAGATCACAAGTACAGCGCTTAGCTAATACTGAGCCAATTAGTAGCTAGGGCATATGGATGACATCATTAATCTCGGTTGAAAATCTATAGTCTTAGTCTTGTCTTAGAGGGTAGGACAGGATGGGCCACCCCAATGAGATAACGGTTTATTTGTACACGAAATCTCAAAAGGGTGGTACCAACCATCTCAATCTGCTCATCCCTTAAGACAGTATGTGTACCTGGCCATTGTGACTTTAATCTTTTTTAGACGTGCCTCTAGCCAGTTTTGAGGTGTTCTCATCTTTTGCCCTGATTCCCTCCAGGGCCTAGCCCTGTCTGACTGCCTATACTTCCGCCTAACTCAGCTGTCTGTAATACCACCACACACCCAAAGCGCCAGGGCCAAGCAACCATGGACTGGAACTCAGAAACCGCGAGCCAGATCAAAACCTTCCCCTTATTAAACTGATCTTCTCAGTTACTTCGTGACAGTGATGGAAAGCTGATTGACTCAAAAAATCCAGGAAAACGTCAGACATTCACTTCGAAAGGTTTCTGCCTCCAAACAGCCAACAGTGCCAGAGGTGCTTTCTTCTGTCCTGGCTGCTTGCCAAAGGGCACAGACCATGCACCATAACTACATGTCACTAGAGGTGTCATTACTCCATTGCTAGCTGTCTATCTCATTTAAACCCTCTGAGTACATTTCCCAGCAGTATTTCCAGCCCCTGGCATCCCGCCGTATCTGACTCTGCAACAGCTGAAAACAGAACCATACAATGTTTACACTCTGATCTGCTGTGGCCTAGGAATGACACTGAATTAAGTCTCTCACATAATTTTCATATTTTCAAACCACATATCCTATGCATCCATCTGAAACTGGACAGCAGTCACTGAATTGAAAATGCCGCTCAGGTACTGAACACAAACTGTGAATACCACTCCACACACAGGACTTACACCACAAATGACTTTTCACTTTCTGAGGATCCAGCATCAATCAGCAAACCACAGGCGTGTTTTTCTCTTGCTTTGTCATAGGTGAAGGTCAGTGAAGAGGACACGTAGTATCTGTAACTGTTCAGCCCAAAGTGAGCATGGTGGTCTATGCCTATGATCCCAGCACTTGGGAGGCTGAAGCAAGAAGATCACTGTGAGTTTAAGGCTAGCTTGGTCTACAAAGTCAGACTGTATGTCAACAAACCAAAACTGACAACAGTGACGAACTTCTCAGCCAAGCTGTTATCCATGAACTAGTCCTCCCTTAAAAAATAAAAGAAAAAAAATTAGCTTTTGGATAAATCAGTTGTGCTATGTCCACACAAGAGAACTACTCAGCAATAAAAAGGAGTAAGTGCTGGGCCAGGAATACAGCTTAGTGGCACTGAGCCTGCCTGGCAAGCGTGAGGCTGAGTTCAATTCCAACCACCAAAAAAAAAAAAGGAGTAAGTACTGCTGTGTTTCACAACATGAACAGATCTTTCCTCTTGGTAAATGGAAGCTGCCAGTCAGAAAAGCTCACGCCTCATATGATTCTGCTTACAAGAAATGTCCAAAACAAGCACAGAAAGTAGAGTGATCACCAGGGACCAGCAGGAGGGAGGGGCCTGCTCCCGACAACACGGTATCTCTTGGTGGGTACAGAAAAAGCTAACTTAGATGGTGGTGATGGCTGTGTAATTCTGCACACATACTAAAACCCACAGGCTGCGGAGGGACACGCAGTTCCAAGTACAGCAGCTGTCTCATACATATCCTGGCTCCATCCCCAACACCACGAAAAATAAGCCACTGACTTAAAAACTTGAAATGATCACCTGTGTAATATGTCAATTTTGAATCAACAAACCTATTAAAACCACTAAATCAGAACAAAATATTATACTTTAAAACTACAACAGATGGTGCAGGCTTGTAATTGCAGTATTTGTGAGGCTGAGGCAGGAGGACTGCCATGAGTTAGGTGCCAGCCTGGTTATAGCAAGACTCTGCTGAAAACACAAACACAAAAGTTCACCACCAAAAAAAGAATAAAAACTACAGCAGAAACACAGCAGCCGGCGGGGGGGGGGGGGGGGGGGGGGCTGTGGACATGTGGACATGGGCCTCATTCTCCGACCTGCTCCCGGGAAGCCCTGGGCTCTACAGCAATCAGCCAGGTGCCCATCAGAGTCCTTCAGGGAGCACAAGAGACAGAGGTGGGTTGAATAGGAAACTTTTCTGAACTCCAAGAAATGACCCGTGCACACACAGACGCGCGAACACACCAAGTCAAAGCATCACAAGCACCTGTGTGAAGGACCAATGTCACCCACTGCTGAGGTTGCTCAGTGTCCTCTGGTTGCTGAAAGGACAGGGTCAGGACAGGGCAGGGCCAGCGTGTGTGCATTTCCTCCTGAGCCTGCACGACCTGCACAAGCAGAAGCTGACCCAGGGCCCAAGTCCTGTTCCTGAACCACACCCCACACCCGCAGAAGCAGTGGGCACCCTCACCACGGCATGTATGGCACGCACACCACCCCCAGCTGATGCAGAGGGCCACAGCCATCCACCGTGGGACAGGGAAGTGGGCAGAGCCGAAGCTAACAGCTGCCCTTCCCAGCAGGTAACAGGACCTCGCTTCTCACCTTCCTGGCTGTGGGCACAGAGTGGTGCGGTGCTTGGGGAGGGGCCCACAGAGTGGGAGGGGCTCACAAGGGGGTGGGGAGAGGGAAGAGGAGGGGGAGAGGGAGGGGCCCACAGTGGGGCAGGCGCCTGGGGACTGGGGTGGTCACACTCCAGACAGGGCAGCGAGTGTGCACGTGCCCGCGCAACAGTGAAACCGGATTCTATCATTTTCAAAACACCCCTCCTAGTTCCTCACACAGTCTTAGTACAGAGGAAACCACCAATGGTTGCTGGAAATGTCCAGGCCTGCTCACGGCCTGCTGCAGACGGCCCTGTGTGTGCTGTCCAGTCAGGGACCAGGGAGCGCCACCGCTGTGGATGTGCGCCCAGGCTCAGGTCCTTCCTATGACAGGGTCTTAAGAGCCCATGGGGCAGGGGAGACCGTGTCCTCTTCCAAGGTCTCTTAGGCGTTTGAGTGGTGACTGTTTGATACCACCAGTCTATTGAAGTCCAGGTGACAGGGTGGCCAAGTGAGGACAGGGACAGGAAGCTCCAGAGCAATTGGGAGGGGCAGGGGCATGCTGGGAAACAGCACGTGGCATCTTGCTGGGCTCTGTGTACAGGGTAAATTCCTCCCCCAGGGACTAAATCTCACTCCAGAGAGGGAAGGGGCGAGAGGTCGGGAAGGACAGATCTCCCAGCAATGCAGAGAATGAGCTGGGCTGAAGCTGAATGAAGCCTGGTGGCGCACACCTGTGATCCTAACACTCGAGAGGCTGAGGCAGGAGGATCTCGATGAGTTCCAGGCCATCTCGGGCTGCACAGTGAGACCCTGCCTCAAAACAGAAAAAACCCTGCGGCAAAGAAAGTGTGACCCTGGATCTTGATTTTCACAGGCTGGTGGTCAGGTGAATCATTACCAAACAAACAAAGCAAAGCCACACCTCACTGAAGGAAGCTGTTCCCAAAACAACGTCCTCTCTGCCACAGCACTGCTTCCTTGCAGTCCCAGATGTGGCCGCCCACTGGTTTACACCCGGGGCCCTGCGGTCACCCACACGCAAAGGCCATTGTCCTCCGAGAACACCCGCCTCACTACCTGTGCTCTGAAATGAGGCGAGGAACACTGCAGGCCAGCCTCCGGCTTGGGCGCCAATCTTAGCGGACACGGAGCTGTGTCTTTTCACATGGCCCCACTCAGCAGCATCTGAGCACAGCTTGACAAGGCCCAACTCTCCAGCCAGGGGCAGATAGACAAGACTCCTGAGACTCCAAGTCCTTGCCAAGGAGGAGAGGCAGATAGGGCCGCCAAAGCAACCCAGAGAAAAGAGTGTATATGTCCACAGCTTTCCCCAGGTGGTAGGAAAAACTCAACTACAGCTACCAATGGCTGAAATGTTGCCTTTTGCTTTCTCTTTTTTTTTTTTTTTTTTTTTGAGATAAAATCTTGCTCTGTATCCCAGGCTGACGTTGGATTATGTAAACCCAGGCTGGTCTCAAACTTGCAGCAATCCTCCTGCCTCAGCCTCCCAAATACAGGGATTACAGGATATGCACCCCCATGCTTGGCCTTAAAATACTACATTTATGCTGTGTCAATCTTATCATAAGAAATGTTTGGCGCAAATCTCACATGTCCCTCAACCTTGGAGCATAGGAGACTGTAATCCAGTCCTGTGAGGAGTGCCAACACCACCACGGATGAACCACTGGACAGTGCAACAAAGCAGACCAATTTCAAACACACTGTGCTGAGAGCAGGAGTTGGGTGCAAGTGACAAAGCTCCAGACAAGGCAAAACCACTGCACACCCCTGGGAGTCCAAGACAGAGGCCACGTGGAAGCATGTGCAGCCCGTGACAGAGCACCTGGAAGCTCTGAGGGGTCCTGTATCCTGATCTGGGGCCTCAACCAAGACAAATGGTGTGAACTGTTAAAAGCAAATCCATACACTGGAAGCCAGGGCTGCAGCTTAGTGGTACAGCGCCTGCCTGGCAAGCACAAGGTCGTGAGTTCGATTGCCAGTACCAAAAACAAAAACCAGAAAACTGGAATCTTACTTCTCCAAATGCTGACCCTAAACCCACAAATAAGCTCTGGGTGCCAATGTGATTCTGTGTGATGGATCAGACCCAATCTGAACAGTCATTGTAACTGGCTGTTGCCTTAAAAAAAATCCCGAAGCCAGTTGTGTCAGTACACACCTGCAGTCCCCACACTGGGGAGGCTGAGGCAGGAGGACTGCCACAAGTTCAAGGCCAGCCTGGGCTACACAGTGAGACCCTGTCTCAGAAAACAACAGAACCAAAGTGCAGGCGGAACCGGAGAGCGAAGGGGAAGAAAAAGGAGGCAAAGGAAAAAGAACGTGAAACCACAGGGACCGGGGGAAGCCCCAGCCCGCCCGCACCCTACTGGGCCTCGCCACTCACACCAGGGTCTGCCCGCCCTCGGTGGGCGAGGGGCAGGTCTAGGTGGACTTCACGCTGCCAGTACCCAAGGGATCCTGTAGCCTTTTCACCACACCAGGCTGACGCTGCGGTTCCAAGAGAACCCCGGAGGCGGGTGGGGCAGACTGGCCCCGAGTACAGTTAACCAGCTGGACAGAAGACCCCACGGTGTGGGCCCCAAGGAAAAGGACTCAGAGAGGAAATAAATCATCTACTCACACCGACATCCTCAGGTTTCAAAAAAAGCAGAAGCCAGGCACAGTGGCGCACACCTGTAATCCCAGCACTTGGGAGGCTGAGGCAGGAGGATTGTTGCAAATTCAAGGCCAGCCTGGGCTACAAAGTGAG